>PVIW01001586.1:9875-283187 GCA_004026585.1 Noctilio leporinus | reverse complement strand
GGGGAGGGAGAGGTAGAGGCAAAGATGGGGAGCAGCTTAGACAAGAACCTAGTATGAAGGAACCATGGACATGGACAACGGGTGGGATTGACTTTGGGGTGAATGGGTGGGTGGGTGGGGGGACAGAGGGGAGCAAAAAGGGGATGGATGTAATACAACAACAATAAAATTTAAAAAATAAATAAATAAATAAATAAAACAGTTTATGTAAATTAAAATACATTAAGCTACACAACTGCCAAGTAGTTGGTTTATTCAATTTTTTATAATATTCATTGACTCAAAATGTTGATTTCTCTTTTTTCCATATTTAAAATAATTTTAAGTATATTTTATTGACTATACTATTACAGTTGCCCTAATTTTTCCCCCTTTACCTCCATAGGCTTGGTACTCTACTTCCCTCCAGCAATGCCCCCCCTTAGTTCATATCCATAGGTCATGCATATAAGTTCTTTGGTTTCTCCATTTCTGACATTATTCTTAACATCTACCTCTTTATTTTGTCCCTGCCACTTGTGCTTCTTAATTTGTTTACCACTTCGCCCACTTCCCTCTTCCCCATCCCAGCCGATTAACCATCCAAATGATCTCCATACATATGATTTTGTTCCTATTCTGGTCGTTTGCTTACTTTGTTTTCTTTATTTTAATGTCCAGTTGTTGATAGTTGTGAATATATTACCATTTTAATGTTCATAGTTTTGATCTTCTTTTTCTTAAATAAGCCCCTTTAGCATTTCATATAATAAGGGCTTGGTGACAATGAACTTCTTTCAGTTTTACCTTGTCTAGGAAGCACTTTATTTGCCCTTCTTTTCTAAATGACAGCTTTGCTGGATAGAGTAATCTAGGTTGTAGGTCCTTGCTTTTCATCACTTTGAATGATTCTTGCCAGCCCCTTCTACCCTGCAAAGTTTCTTTTGAGAAACCAGCCGATAGTCTTATGGGAATTCCTTTGTAGGTAACTCTGCTTTTTTTTCTTGAGGATTTTAAGATTCTCTCTTTATCTTTAATCTTTGGTATTTTAATTATGACGTGTCTTGGTATGTTCCTCTTTGGGTCCAACTTGTTTGGGACTCTCTATGTGTCCTGGACTTATATGTTGATTTCCTTCACCAAATTAGGGAAGTTTCCTTTTTATTTTTTCAAATAAGTTTTCACTTTTTTGCTCTTTCTATTTCTTCTGACACCACTGTGATTTGGATGTTGGTAGTTTAAAGTTGTCCCAGAGGTTCTTAAGCCTCTCTTCATTTTTTTCCTCATTCTTGTTTCTTCTTTCTTTTCTGGTTGGCTGCTTATTTCTTCCTTATGTTCCAAATCATTGATTTGAACCCCAGCTTCTTTCCCTTCACTGTTGGTTTTCTGAGAATTTTTCTTTATTTCATTTGGTGTAACTTTCATTTATTCCCTAATCCCTTTGCCATACTCAATGAGTCCTCTGAGAATTCTGATCACCAGTGTTTTGAAGTCTGAATCTGATAGGTTGGCTATCTCCATTTCATTTAGTTTTTTTTTTGTTTTTTTTCTTCTGTTCTTTAATTTACCATATTTCTTTGTCAAGTCATTTTGGCAGCCTGTCTGTGTTTGTTTTCATGTGTTAGGTAGAACTGTTTTGACTCCCTGTTTTAGCACACCTGTTAAGTTGTATGGAGCGGAGCCTTAGGTACTCGCCAGGTCAGGATAACCCACTTCATTGCTCTCTGGCTCTGTGTGGAGAGAGGGCTGGAAGGGGGGACAGTGCAACTGTCCAGCTTCTGGAAGGTTGCCTAGCACTCGTCCTGTTTGCAGTCACTTCATCCACTTCCCATATGTGACTGGCACCCTTCCAGCTGCTGTTCTGGTGGTGAGACCCAAAGTGTGTTCTATGTCCATGCAAGCCCTTTAAGCAGCAAAAATTATCCAGTTTCTTCCACCACCCCAACCCCTTCTGGTTTTTACAGATGTAGGTAATGGGGATTTGTTTCTGGTGCTGGAACCCTAGGCTGTGCAGTTGGATGTCACTTGTTCCCAGGATATCCCTCCCAATTTTTATCCTCCACACATGAATGTGGGACTGTCCCATAGCTATTCACTGCCTACCTCTCCATGCCACACCACATCTCTGCTCCGTCCCCACCCATCTCTGCAACCCTGACCTTCCTACCCTCTGGATCACTGTGGCTTCTTTAAATTCTTGGTTGTTGGACTTTCATGTAGCTCAATTTTCTGATGGCCTTTTATGGTAGCCTACTTACAGAATCTGTCTTATTATGATGAATTAGAAAAATATTTTATATCATTTATTGTCATCTTTTAATATGTTGGCTGTTTAGTAGTCTAGAGAAAGTACCAAATTAAAATAAGAAAATAAATGCCCATCACAAGTAAGTAGATCAAGTAATTATTTAACATTAAAAGGAAATTTTATGACATGTATTTTTATGTACATTAGTATCAGATTTGTAAATAAAACCCTAGTACTCTATCTATTAATATGTGACCATTTTATATATATATATATATAAAACATATATATATGTTTGTGGGTGTGTGTGCATGCACATGCGTGCGTGTGTGTGTGTGTGTATATATATATATATACATATATATATATATGTCTTCAATATGATACATTGCCCTTTTAAAATTGCTTCTATAACTATTGTAATTAAGCCATAGTCATAGTCAAATATTTCAGCAAGATAAAAAAATATAAAACTGTTTCTGGCAACTGCAATGGAGAAGTCAGGATTTAAAGCCAAAATAAATAGTTTGCACAATTAAAATAGAACTTTGTGGTAAATATTTTGCATGGTAGTATAAAATACTTCTTAATTTTTAAAAATAATAGTTAAAATATTTCATGAAATGATAGTGCGAGAGACATATTGTATTTAAAATCTAAAGGAATAAGTACAAAACTCCTGTCAGAATACATTTTTATTTTGATAATACTGTATATATTTTAAGGGGGATGAAATAAAAAGAAAACATTAGAATCATTAAACATGTTATTTTCTTTAGTCTATTTCTCCAGACTGCCTTTCTTTCTTTTTTACAAATTTAAAATTTTTTATTATTTATTTTTAAAGATTTTATTTATTATTTTTAGAGAGAAGGGCAGGGAGGGAGGAAGAAAGGGAGAGAAACCTCACTTTATGGTTGCCTTTGACCTTCCTCCAGCTATGGACCTGGCTGAAGACCTAGCTTGCAACCTGGTTATGTGCCCTGGCTAGGGAATTGAACCAACACCTTTGAGTTTGCAGTCTGGCACCTTATCCAGTGTGTCACAGCCTGACTGCCTTTCTTTATCATTGCTTTTAGATTTTATTTTACAGAGTTGTGAACCTTCTGTGATCCAATAGAAATAGTTGCCATATTAATACATGGTAGGTTTTCTTTTGTGTAAAAGTCAGACAGAAAAGGATTGATTCCTATGACCTTCTTAAAGGTATATTAATTAGACCAAGAGTAGAATTTCAGTATTAATTAATTGAATCTTAGGTCTAAAATAAATTAAGTATTTAATATGTAGCATATATGATTTTCTTTGTTTTTAGTTTTGTGCTGATATTATTTTTATTAGGGAAAATATTCACTGAAACTAAAACTTATGCTTATATGTGTTGTGATAAAAATCTGATATTAAATATAGAATATTGAAATGAAAGATATGCACTTAAAGTAAACTACTTTTGGAATAGAGATCTAATTTCTTTGCATTAATACTTTTCAAAGTCCACCTTTCACTGAATATTTTGTTGAGGTTCATAGCTGTGTAGGTCATAATTCCTGGCCAGTTATTCATGGAACTGATAAGATTTGTTTCAATTTATCACATAGTTAAAAAGTCTTCACTATATGACAGACATTATTCTACATATTAACTATGTAAAGATAATAACCTTTATTTACAGTATAATTAAGGATATAGATAGTTTGCTGAACAGTTTACCAGTGGAATTACCAAAGTGTTGCAATGATAAAGAGAAATACAGATTTTATTATGCCTACAGAGATCAGTAGGGTTTTTAACAATAGGTCACTTTTGGCCTATGCTTTGAAGAAGTTGATGGACTTTTCCAAGTAGAGACTTTGCTGATAGTACTCTAAACTGAATGATCAGTGTGAAAAAATGTATGGCTCATAAGTGGCTATACAGACAGGAGAAATGGTCATGAGTTATAACCCTATTCTAATTGTCTGTGTTGATGAGCTGCTTGGAAGAGGGAAAAGAAATTATTTCAAACCAAAAAAAGAGTGAATTTAATGCTTGGGATACACACACACACACACACACACACACACGGGATATTGAACCTGGGTCATTTGAATTTGAACTCGTGTGTGTGCGTGTGTGTGTGTGTGTGTATTTTACTTACTATTGTATAATGCTATGCAATCTGATAGCAAAATGAAACCAATATCTATCATGCTTATATAATGGTGAGAGGCAAAGAGATGGCATGACCTGCCTAAGAGCTCCCTCTGAGCCATGATGAAAAAACTAAGCCAGACAGATGTTGCTCAGTGAGGGAGGCTGCCTTTGTCCAGTTGTTCAGCTAAGGAACAGGTGAGAAAGGAGCATTAGGTAGCCTGCTATTGTGAAAGACCTCATCCTATTTTACCAAACATCTTTTTATCAGTAATAAAGCCAATATTTGAATTCAAAAGTGATAAAATAAGTGGAAATGTGCAAATTTGTGAATAATAGTGGAGCTGAGTAACTAGAATTAGGAAAGGGAGAGGATGATATTGAAAATTTCCCATTTTTGATTTAAATTGTTGGATGCCATGAAGAAGGTAAAGAATGGACAAGGAAAAGGAAGAGGAGGAGGGGAGAAATTTCAAATAGGGCCTAATTTTGTGTTTTGACATTTTGAGTGTGAAGTATTGCACCCTTTCTCACCATAGAGCTAAAATGTTGTTTCAAAGTAAACCAAGACATACAAACTAGGAATATAATTTTGAGCATTATCTATATATGGAGGCAGTTACATTCACAGGAGGTGATATGGTATCCAAAAAATTGGGTTGATGACATTTTAGAACCTTCAATATTGAATATAGAAGGCAAATAAATGATGTCAGGTAAATTCATGAACAGCATCTACCTTACAGAACCTGAAGCCACTGACATAAACTAAATGAGGTTTACTAGAAAGCAAAGGGAGCCATAAAAGAAAGGGGAGAAAAAATTTTTAAAAGTGCCATGGTCTGAACATAGCATGGGGAATGAATAGAATAAAAGCTGAAACAAAAGGATTGATCTTATCTGCAAAGAGCTGATGGTGTCTTGGTTTGAGTACTTCATTAGAGTGGTATGAGATGAAATTGTATCTTGGGAGGTTAGACAATGTATGGGGGCATGAATAAAGAAACAGGAGTGTAGTTTATTCTTTCACAAAGTTTGCTGATGAAAGAAAGATAATACAGAGTTTGAGAAGAAAATGAGTTTATGTAGGGTTTACATGCAGATAACAAAGTAATATATTCTTGTTTTTCCCTTGGCTCCCATCAGTAAACTGAGGGGGGGCTCTTATCCTCCTTATAGGTATCATCAGTTAGATTAGGTTGTCCCCAAGCAGGGCATTATGTGGCAAATCATTTTCTTTATTCCAGTTTAGGGGATTGTAATGACATTTTCTATCATTGTCTGGAACAAAGACATCAAAGATGGAAATGTGCTTCCTCTGAAAGACTGCTGCTTGCTAAACAGGTGATGCCATCTCCACAGGAGGGATTTCTGCTCAATCTCTCTTCAGACACTGTTCAGATTACCTTGTACTTTCAGAGCCTGATATGTATTTCCTCAAAGCAGCTCTTAGTTTTCATATGTTCTTTTATGTTTTATTGTCATTCTCTCTCTCTAGGGTTTAGGTGTGAGTCCCACAGGAGAATGGCTGTGTTAAGCACTTGACCATGAACTGTGTTCCATTATTCTTCCAGTCAGACCTAACTCATGGTTTCAAACAACACTTGGAGATTTTCACTGTCTTCCGTAGAACAGATTATTTTTTAACTAGGAGCTTCTCTGACACTACTCACAGATGTCTCCTCTGTGGGTCAATCCCATTTGTCCATCACAAGCATGCAGACATGAGGAATTACAGTGGGTACAGATTAGGCCACATCAATTATTACAGAGCTAATGGTGAAATGGGTAAAGTTCAAGTTGCCTATCTCATTCTCGACAATAAGGATCAGGATTATAATAAGAACAGAACAAAGTCCTAATAATAATGAAAAAGAAGAATGATGCTACTACTACAAATATCTAAAAATATAATAGCCAAGTGCTGGAAACAGTCTAAGTGCCCATCAGTGGATGAATGGATCAAAAAACTTTGGTACATTTACACAATGGAATACAACACAACAGAAAGAAAGAAGGAACTCCTACCTTTTGCAACAACATGGATGGAACTGGAAAGTATTAAGCTTAGTGAAATAAGCCAGTCAGTGAAAGACAAATACCATATGATATCACCCATTACAGGACAATAATGAACAAAACAAACAAGCAAAACGGAACCAGGTACATGAATAGACCTTCAGTCTTCAGTGGGAAGAGGGAGGGGGAGGTGAGAGAGGGAAGGAACAGGCAAAGAAGGGGAGCAGTTTAGTCAAGAAACTAGCATGGAAGAACCACGGACATGAACAATAAGTGGGATTGATTTTGGGGGGCAGTGGATGGGTAGGGAAGGGGAGAGAGGGGAGGGGATGAATGTAATCCAACAGCAATAAAATTAAATTAAAAAATATGAGTATACATAATTTTCTCTGTGCTGTAAGTAACTGGGTAGACAATATGATGAATATTAATATTCTAGGACACAAGTATACACATCATACTTCTGTTTCGGCACCATATTTTGAGAATATGAAAAAGTACCATACATACAGTTCAGTCAGTAGAAAGACCAGGAGAAAATCACAATGGTTGTCCGGGTGATATTTAAAGCAGAAGGACATTAAAATAACCATATAGAAAAGTTTTGCCATATACTTATAAACATCACAAAAAGGGCATAATTTGAGAATGGAATTTTTTCCAAATCACATTGAAATTTGGTAATACTAAAAATTAGATTGATAATAGGTAGCACTTAGCAAAGCTAGGAAAGGGAGGCAGTGAGTTCTAAGTAGAGGAAACTACATAAAGAGGCAAAAATTAGTGAGCAGTGAACATAGGAAGTGTGACTTATTTTTAGTGGATCAAGTAGTTTATGAGACAGAGTTAAGAGAAATCAAGGTGAAAGTTATGTTTTAGGCCAAGTCATTGCATACCATACTAAGTAATTTAGGTTTTTATTTTAAAGAATGTCTTTGGGTGTTTTAATGCCAAGTTGTCATAGAATCCAATCAGGGATTTTAAGTGAAAAAAAAAAAAGGACTGATGATGCCAATACTTTTGATATTTTGATGCAGGCATATTTTTAAAACCACTTTGAGAGACAGAGAAATATGAAAATATTTCAGTCCATGGACAAACCATCAAAAAAAAAGAAACTTTGAGATTTTTTCCCCCCTAGTGAAAGTGTAAGAGGTCATCCTCGTTCTATAAAAATGGTCAAACAGTCCTGAATGATGGTGATTATACCTATGGTGTATTACTATAATTATCTTGTATTTATTGAATTTTTATAGTGGGCGACTAACCAGACTATAAAGGGTTTTGTCAGTAAACTGATCAAATACTAAGTTGATGACAGATATATGATGCTTTTGAGTTCACTAGTTAAGTGTTCCCCAAAGGCCCTAGATGTTTTTCTGTGCTCATTGTCCATGGATGGTATAGTTGCTTATGTTAGAGCATATCACACAACCCAAGTCTTTTACTTCTATACCTTCCTGGCAAAGTCTGAGTCTACTAGCAATGTCTATCATTTAATTCTTTTGTAAAATAGATATTTACTGAGAGAAATGTGTAGCAGATCACTTACCCAAGATCAGTGAATCCACTGCATCCAATTGACAAGGCAGCTTGTCCACCATAAATCTGATCCAACACACAGTTTGTTCCTTTTATGTGAAGGTTGAAATTGAAAGTTTGTGTCAAAGTGAGAAATTTGTGCCCCATCCAGTGTGGCTTGGTTGGAGCATTGTCTTATAACTGAAAGGTTGTGGGTTTGATTTCTGATCAGGGCACATGACCTAGGTTGAAGATCTGAAAATGATATGCACTTGTCTTGATTCCTGGAAAACTTAACCAGAAAAGAAAGTACGTTGTTATTGGTTCTACCCTAATAATAGCTTATGTTCCAAAATTGTTTTTGATAGTTATTGGCAACTAAGAAAATCTTTACTTGGGAAAAAGTCTGTGTGGTCTTGAGGTTCCCACTTGAACCTACCAAAAGCCTTCTTTTATACAGTTAAACCTCAGTTCATGAACATCTCCCATCTCAAACAATTAAGTTTTGACCAGAAGAAAATATCTCAATTGCTGAACAAAACTTCATTTCTCTCCCTGACAACCCTTTTGTGCTAATGTAGTGGAAGCTTGGTTCTTCAAGTTAAATTGTTCAATTTGTAATTGAAGAGGTAGAAAAAAAAAAGGGAGGATATTGAAGAGGAAAAATTAAAAAAAGTTTACTTCACTAATCAAGGAGATGCTTGAGATATGGAGAGAAATGTGAGGTTTTATTGAGAAATATCATCCTGACAAAGACTCAGCAAACCTTGAGATAAACTTGCTCACTGAAAATGCAGTGTTTTTCTTCAGGAACTGTTAAAATACAGGCAAAAATTTCTAGTGGAGCAAATAAACAAAATAAAGAAAGAACCACAGAAAAGTAGCTACCTGATGTTGTTTTGGAAGGTGACTCACCTTCCAAACAATAATATTCCTCCACCCCTCCATCCCTGTAATCAATATTTAGCCATCAAACATCTCTCAACATTAAAGGTAAGTTCTAGTGTGCACACAAATGTTTATGTTTTGGGGAATATTTCATTTCCTTTTTGTTAAATTTTCATTTATATTTTATGGGCATTTTTGTTTTCAAAGTGTTTATAGAAAACTGTACATTTGACATGTACTGTATATAAGAAAGATGAAAATAGGGAGTCATTTGGGAGTCTGGAATGATTACATCAATTTACATTATTCCTAATGGGAAAATGGTTTTTGAACAAATCATTTCTCGAACAGCTTTCATGAATGAATGAAGTTTGAGAACTGAGACTTCATTCTAACTTGCTTTTAGAATGATATTAATAAACAGTTGTAATTTGCATGAAATCAAGCATGAGTTCTAAAGGGAAATATGTATTAAACTCTAATGAAATGCCAACATAATATATGTCCCACTTGTGGCACTTGTGTGCTGTTGGAGCAGGTTCCACAGGCTGGGGCTCCTCTCTGGCAGCAGAGGGCCAGACAGTGAAAGTGAGAGAGAGGCAGGAATCTGGTCTGGAAAAGTGCTGCATGGATTTTCTCCTTAGTGGCCTTGGATTGCTGTTACTGTTGGAAATAGAATTAGAAATAATAGTACCCACAGTAGCTATACAGTGCAGGTCTGTGTGCTTTGGAAACTGACTTTATCCTGATTGGGATCCACAGCTATTTGAAACACTTTGGCCTCATTTCTAAGAGCTTTACTAAAAAAAAAGATTCACAGGTTTTTCTACGAAAAATTTAACAATTAGCTGTGATTGAGCTAGTTTTATTAATGATGAGGCATATTGAGATGGAGGCTGTCACTGCTAAACACAACCCCTCTTCTGTAAACACTGTTACACACACACACACACACACACACACACACATACACACACGTTTCACTGTTCTGCTGCCTTTCTTGCTGTGCCCAGTGTCTCTGCTGATTTACAAAATCAGTCACAAGGGAAGAATCAGCTTAATATAATTGCATTAGAAAGCTTTTACTTGAACTCTAAGTCCCCAATCCTTAGCTCTAAGTCTCTTTACCAAGTATCTATGGAGGCTAAATGAAGTGCACAAGTATGATAGAAACAAAAATGGGCAGGGGAACGGCGATGTCCGCAAAATGGCAGCACAGCTATTTCTAGTGTTCATCCTCCTCCAAAGCAAACAAAGAAAAATACTTACAAAAGCTAGGAATTTTAGGTGAGGGATTATAATACTGAGGATGCACAAAGTACAACAAAAGATTCAGATAGGAAAGATAAACTCACATTACCCCCATCACCCCTCACCCAATCTCAGGTAGCCCAGCATGGAAAGGGATAGCTTCCCTGTGGGAGGGAAAATAAAGTGCTCATCTTTACTGCAAACCCAGAGCTGGCCCACTTTAGCACTATGCCAACTCCTGAAGCCTTGCTTTGGGTTACTCCCTGTAGGCTCCCACAAACACAGACCTGTGGCTCACCCAGGTGCCTGCCAGCTCTAATGACCAGACTACAGACATGGGCTCCTGGCCTACCTCAATTCCAGGCTAGCTTTCATGGCCCCACCTTGAGGCCAGCCCCCACAGACCTAGGCTCCCAGCCTGCTCCTGAGCAAGACTGGCTTTTACAAAACAAACCATCAGGCCAGTTTCCCAATCCTAATTTATAGGCCTATTTCCATGACCCTAAATTAGGCTTTCCCTATGACTAGACCAGCTCACAGAGTCCTAGCTTCATGAAACCAGGTGCCTGGCTCATCCTAGTACTAAACTACCTGCAGAACCGGACACCAACCCCCAAGTGATCTCTGGCACATGGATGGCCTCTCTGGATCCAGGATCTAGATTTAACCACATAGCCACAGGTCCTAGGAACATCACTGCAGACTCAAGCACAGGCCTGCCCTAGTAAACCCAGGCTCTAAGTCCACGTATGTAGGCACTATTTTGATTCCCACCAAGTCTGCCCTGTGCTGACCCAGCCACTACACCTGCATTCTTGAGGATTCCTACCCATAGTATCTGGATGAGCTGATTATGAAGGGATTATGAGCTGATTATCTGCTGGAGCCAGTCTTTACTTGAAGAGACACTTCCTTTCTCAATGCACAGACAACAAAGACCATAAGATTCATGAATAATTAAAGAAACACACCAAAAAAAAAAAAAAAAGTACCTGTGACTGACTTGAAAAAAGGGATCTATGAATTGTCTGACAAAGAACCAAAAAACTTCAGGATAGCTCAAGAAGTCATCATTGAAATGAAAAGGGTACTGACTGCATAGGAGAACAGATTTGACAATGAGACATCAAGCAGGGGTTTGATCTCCAAAAAATACAAAGAGCTTAATATGACTCAACACCAGGAAGACAAACAATCTAATAAAAAAATGGGCAAAGGACCTGACTAGATACTTCTCAGAGTAGGACATACAGAGGACCCATAGACATATGAAAAGATGTTCAACATCATTAGCCATCAGAGAGATGCAAATTAAAACCACAATGAGATGCTACCTCATATCTGCCAAAATGGCCACCACTATAAATAATCATCAATTCACAAGAAAAAAGAATTAAAAAGGAAGAAATAAGCAAGGGAACTACAAAGCAGTCAAAAAAACAATGAATGAGGTGGCATTAGTAAATTATCAATGAAAAGACATACAGTGGCTGAATTGATTTAAAACACCTGAATTATATGCTGAGAAAATGACTCACTTCAGCTTTAAGGACAAATTTAGGTTCCATGTAAAGGGATGAAAAATGTATTTCACGCAATGGGAACAAACAAAAAACAGGATAGCTATACTTAGAACAGATTTTTAAGTCAAAAATTGTAAAAAGAGAGAAAAAAGGCCATTAAATAATGATAAAACAGTTATTACATGAAGAGCATAACATAACTGTAAGTACGTACAATCTCAAACTGGAGCAATTAAAAATATTAGCAGATACTAACAGATCTGAAGGAATAAACAGATAACATAAAATAATTATGAGGAATTTCAGTACACCACTTTTAACAAAGGATAGATCAACCAGTCAAAAAATCTATAAGGAAATAATAGTCTTGAATTATACTTTAGACCAATGAACTTAACATAAATATACGGAATACTGTTCTGAACACAGTATAAACCTTTTTCTCAAGCACACATGGGACATACTCCAGGATACATCATACATTAGGTCACAAAACAAGGCTTAACAAATGTAAGAAGGTTGAAAATATAGCAAGTATCTTTTCAGATCACAGTGGTATAAAACTAGAAATCAATAAAAGAGGAAAACTGGAAAATCCACAAATGTGCATAAATTAAGCAACATGTTCATCAATGAGAAGAATTAATATTGTTAAAGTTTCAAGACATTTATGGATCCAATACAATCTCTATTAAAATTCCAATGGTATTTTTCCCAAAAGTAGAGAAGTAATTCTAAAGTTTGTATGGAATTATAAAAGACCCTTGACTAGCCAAAGCTATCTTATAGAAGAAAATCAAAGTTAGATGCATTTCAAACATTATTATAAGGCTATAGTATTCAAAATAGTATAGTTCTAGCATAAAATCGACACATAGATCAATTCTATAGCATTGTGAACCCAGAAGTAATTGTGTATGTACATACTCAGCTAATATTTGACTGTGGAGCCAAGAATTCTCAGTAGGGAAAAGGTAGTGTCTTTAAGGAATGGCATTGGATAACTGCCTAAATACTGGGAAGAGAATAAAATTGGACCCTGATCTTATACAACTCAATTCATCCTTTCTACATACAAAGCTAATGTGTCCTAAGGAAGCCAACTTTATATTTGAATCAAGAATATTTCCTTTTCCTCAAAATAGACTATTTTTTAGCAGATACTATGGCTTGAACTTTGCTTTTACTACTACAAGCTTGATTAGTAGAAGATTGTTTAAAAAAATAACAATTACAGAAAATTCATTTTTTTCCCCTACAAGAGTCACTCTTCTTAATTATCTAAGTAATTCCAATGAATGACTTAAATTTTTTGGATAAATTGTATCTGTTCAAACTTGACCTACTGGGCTCCTGTCCTATAGAACCTGAAGACTGTATCTGAAATAAGTGTCAAAGTTATTGCTTAGTTTAACCATAGTTTAACTCAGAGATATAGAGCATCATTATGCTTGTGAACTGTATTCTGATTCCTCTCATCTAATTAATCATGATTTATTGACAGCAGTCTTTTCCTTCTCTGTGTTTCCCTTAGTCTATCAAACCTATAGAAGAGGAACTGTAATAGATTTGATATTCATTGTAGTTGCTCATCTTACATGGTTAATCAAGATTTTATTTTAATTTTAGTCCTAAGAATAAAGTTTGCAAATTTACCTTTATATATTGGGTTGACCAAAAAATCCATTACATTTTTTTTCTTATAATGGCTCTGGTAGTGCTTAGTTGTCTTCATTCTAATCAGTTTTGTTAGATTGTATCATGATAGCTGTCATATCAGTGTGCATTAAAAACAAAAACAAACAAACAAAAAAACCCTTACCAGAAGCCCTGGCTGGTGGCACAGTGGATAAGGTGCTGGCCTGTGAACCCAAAGGTCGCTGGTTTGATTCCCAGCCAGGACACACATAACCAGGTTGCAAGCCAGGTCTCCAGCCAGGTCCATAGCTGGAGGCAGGTGAAAGGCAACCAGACATTGATGTCTCTCTCCCTCTTGCCTCTCTCCTTTCCCTTCTCTCTGAAAAATAATAAATATAATCTTAAAAAAAAACAGAATTAGTGAAAATTTGTGCAGCCATTTTAATATTGATGGTGGAAAAAAAATGGGCAACATTTCTGGTGTTTTATGCTTTATCATTTCTAGAAATATAAAAATGCAACTGAAACACACCTAAAGAAAGAAGGTACTGTGACTGATGGAACAAGTCAAAAGTGGTTTGCGAAGTTCATTGGTACTGTTGACATTTTGGCCAAATAATTCTTTGCTGTAGGGCTGTCTTATGCATTGGAAGATAGCACCTTTGGCCTCTACCTGCTGAAAAGCAATAGCAGGAAGTAGCTGACAAACTGAGAATATCCAAATCAATAAAGTTATTGATGAAAATGAAAGATGTGTATTCTATTTTAAGGAAAAAAATGTAATAGACATTTTGGCCAACCTAGTACTTGAATGAAGTTTGCTTCAGTTCTTCAAATCTCCAAAATCTCAGATTAATTGATTTCTCTGATGTAATAATTCTCTTTCCTAATTGTAGTTTTTGAAATAAAAAAAAATATCTCTTCTAACCATCTAGTTACTTTGCTCAAGGTTGTTAACAAAGATTTTATTTCTGACCTGTGGTTCCAACGTTTTTTTCATTTTAATAGTTATGTGAATGCAGTGTTTCAATATGACATTTTATATAAAAAATTTGAACAACTATAGTAGAAACCCTACCATTTTCAGATAGGTGTTCTTGTTTTTGGTTACATAAAAATACATAAAACTTTTTTCTGTTACATTAATTTATTCATATATACATGCATTTGCTTTTATGATATATTTTGTATTCAGTTTTAAAACTAATAGGATGTTTTCAAGATAATGTCAATGAAATTGAATTTAAAATTACAAAGAGTTCTAGAAGAGATTTCTGTTCAATGAAAGAGTAAAACTGTGAAAAGAGGGGAAACTCACATAGAATTTCAGTTGGAACTGAAAAATGTGAAGCCTGACTTTTCTTTTTCTATCTACTCCATTGTTATTCCTAACACTTAAATGGAAACAACTCCCATTAAAACTTGGAAGTATTTCTGTTTACAAGTGAACTCTTATCCTTTGCAAAGGTACAGGTGGACCTGGAGCACATTATGCTAAGTGAATCAGCCAATTAGCAAAACTTAAGTACCATATGATTTCATTCATATGTGGAATATAACTAACAGAATGAACTAACAAGCAAAATAGAGACAGACTTAGAGAGAGCAGGCTGACCACTGCTGTTAGGGTGGAGAGCTGGATAGAGCTGGTGGAGGGGTTGAGTAAAACAGAAAAAAAGAAAACTCATGGATACAGAGAATAGTGTGGTGCTTGCTGAGGTGGGGGAAGGGGAGAATGGGGGAGGTGGAGGAGGATATTGGTGGGTTAAATGGTGATGGACAGAGAGTAGACTTGGGTTGGTGAACACACAATTCAGTGTACTGGTGATGTATTATGCACCTGAAACCTGTATAATTTTATTAACCAGTGCCACCCCAATAAATAAGGAAAAAAGTAAATATGATTTACTGATACAAGAAACATTAATAACACGAAAGTACTTTTAAGGTAATTTCGTAGTGATACACTGAAATAGATTTTTTTTTATTGAATGTGCCCGAGGTTAATATATTATGCAAAAGAACTCAAAATGGGAGACTTATGCAGGTCTACAGTGAACATGGTGACAGTAGTTGGTGTTAATTGAACACCTATTAAATATCAGAATAAGTTATATGATAGGAAGTTGTAAATGGGATCAAATCTTTTTCTTGGTGGTAGTTTGGACTTGCTTTCTGTTTTATGCTATGATAGTTTTTGTGTTAGTGTTTATTTTTTATCATTTCTGAACCAAGACACATGAAGAGTACATGAATGTGTTTGCTTTCAGTTGAGGGTCAGATGTCCAACTCAACAAAGGTTAGGCATGCAATAAATCTGTGTGCTCTGAAATGATAAACATCCTCTAGACCTCAAGAAAGTAGATTTATAAGTTTCTTAGAATCTCAATAACAAATACCATTGCATTCTTGAGTGTAAGGTACTCTTGTTCAGGGATATATTTTGTAGTTTAAAGAACTGGATCTCAAATGTCTATCCTAATTATGACTGGTGACTGAGAGACAAGTGATGGATGTATAATTTTTTAGAGCCCTTTTGCTGTGCAGTTGTTTAAAGTTTTACATTTTCTTAGTTTGTTCTTTACGATAAATCTTCATTGAAAGTGTTCTTTTGAAAAGTGAAACTAAAATTTTTGGAAGGGAAAATGCTTTAAAAGTCAAAGCCTCTCCTTGAATTCACTAGTTCATTAACTTAGAAATTAGTAGAAGAGAAAATTGACAAGGGAATTGGTGCATACCATGGAATTACTTCCAAAGATAAACACAAAAGTAAAACTGTGTCAAAATCATAATTAGTATTTGCCCTTGAACTGACTTTGTTAGCAGAAGTGGAACAGTGGAAAATACTGCTTAGAACCACCGGCTGGATATAATACATTTCCTAGCCAAAAAATCCCAAGCACTTTAGTGGAATATAATTAAGAAGACAGTCTATAATCTTTGTGTTTGAAAAAAACAAAGCACATCTTGTTTGACATTTCTGACTTGCATCAGGGGATCATTTGAAATGATACCATTCAGGATTTCATTGCCACTAATTCAAAGTTGTATGGGAATTGCATTTTAAAATTTGGTGTAGATGATCCAATTTTGATTAGCCTAAAAAGCCAGTGGGTCATACAGTTACTTTGATGGGTCATTTCCATTTTGAATATTTCTAGTGTGAGCCCTATGGCTATTATAAGAAACCCATATTGAAGAAGCGGGACTAAATAGACCCAAAGGTCAGAAATATGCCTTGGTGTCATGAACATATGTTCAGCCAGGCAACTGCTCAGTTAGCTGCCTACTGAGTAACCTGGCACCAAAGAATAGACAAGGGTCACGCAAGGTAACTGTGCTATTCACTCAGCTTTTATTGTATCCAGGTTCACTCAAAGTAGAACATAACACACTTTAATATCCTACTCATATTTTAACAATCTAAGAGAAATATCACACACACTCACACACACACACACACACACACACATACACATACACACAGAGGAATCAATGGGGGATAACAAACCTGAGTCCCAGAGTCTCAGTCAACAGGTCCAGGAGACAGTGCCATGGTGGCCAAAGGAGCTGTCAACAACTTGCAAGGAAGGATCTCTGGAGCCAGGTGGGCAGCAGGGAAGACAAAATCCTCAGTCCAGCAGGCAGAGCCTCTGGTGGCTGATGTTAAGGGGGGTCAGTGTGGCATGGAGCAACACTGATGTGTGGAGCTTGGCTGTTTCAGCAATGGTCTGGAAACCTGCTTCAGTTATACCTTGAAAGTGGTTTTACTCCACCCTTTTGAGCTCTTGATAAGTGGCTTGGCACCCGTGATAGCAAGAGGAAATTTCCCGAGGAGCTTATCTGTGGGTAGCCCACTATGTTTGCAGACATAGTTACTCTGGTCACGTGTGCAGATATCTTAGGTGTGTCTCCTTGTCAGATGTATCTAGCATGACTTAGGTAGTTTCCCTCCTGCACCAAAGTGTTCATGGCTGACTGACAGCCATCTTGGTTGATATAAGTGACTCCACTTTGTTTTATAGACTTTATGTTATCTTGATCAGACCAACACCATTTTATTGGTCTTGCTCTCCACATTTGGCATCATTCGGGAATCCACTTTAGCCTTGACCATTTTAAATTATGTCATTTTTCTTGTTCCAACATTTTTACACTCCAGTTTATCACTTGCATTTTTTTTTTTTTTTTTTGGATAAAGGGAATTAAAATCGACACATGGTTCTTGCATGTACATGTTGGAGAGGGCAAGGAGAGAATTTATTTATATGGAAGCCAGCATTTCATGTCTTTTGTAAAAGCAAAAGCAAATGTTTACAAGTGATGAATGGTTTGAAAAGCATTTGGTTCTATGTACTATATCCAATGGTTATATAAAGTTTTTCTTGTCTCTCTTTTTAACTTCATCCATATCCTACCAACTATATGACACAAGTATTTTACTTATATCTATATTGTTTTTTCCAATATTTAATTACATTACTGGAACTCTTCTTTTCTTAGAAGGTACATGCCGCCTCCCAATCAGGTTTTACTAAAGAGGCAGTGGCCGTTTTAACTTGATCTTAGATAAACAGGGTCATGGGATGTCTTATCAGTTTGAAACTTCAGCTTTAAACAATTGACAAGGGATTAGAGAGGAAATGACCAGTGACCTGAAGAACTAATGCTTGAAAATCCTTAGGAGAGCTTCAGTACTGAAACTGAAATAAAACTGTCTTTGGAAACATTGATCTGAAAATGCTGAGCAGTAAGGTAGAAACCAGGTGTGAAGCAAAATAACCAAGACGGAATAAGTAGGTTTGGAACATAAATTAATAACCTGGAGTTAGGATGCCTTTCTTTAGGTGTCTAAATAACATGCTGTGTTTTATATAGGACAACCCCAGTCTCACCTAATGGAGAGGAAAATCTTCTGACCACTGACTTAGTTGATTTCAGTTTTTTATGCAGGGATATTATAACCTTTGGGTTGTGATAGCATCCTGCCATCTAACCATGATTGGAAATTAAATGCTCAGAGCAAATCTATATGATACATGTAATCACTGTAGTGAGGCAGTAGATGGATCACATTGATGATAATTCATTCAAACTCACAAAACCCCATTGAATGGAGAAAGTGTTTGATGCCAAGTTACAAAGAGCTGATATTGCTCCTTTTACACTGGGGGAAATCATCGTTTGGTCAGAGTTTCAGAGAAAATTGATGAAGCTGTGTTCTTTATTTTAAATGTGAATCAGATATGAATTCCTTTCAAACACTTCACACCCCTTCGGTCCCTGCTTTGGAAATACTGAAATGATGTAATAAGCTAAGCAATACTCAAGAGAATCATATTATCCATTCTCTGTATTTTACTTCAATTGTACTTAAATAATACTTTTTAACATTAAAAAAACCTTGGAATAAGAGTTTAGATAAGTGAGGAAGTAATAATCTACCTTATTCTTAAATAGATTGAAGGCAATGGTCTTCAAGTTTATTATTCAGTAGCACATTTTGCTTATTAATTTGTCTAAATGGTTTCTAATATCTCATCTGTGTCATTTGTGATGTACTTATAGCAGAGCATCAATGAGGAGACAAGATATTTATTTTACTGGTACTATGATACAAAAAACGTATTTACTTTAATAACTGGAAGTTTTTACCTTTTGTCCCCTCCACCCGCCTCGCCCATCCCCCACCCCTGCCTCTGGCAACAATCAGTCTGTTCTCTTTACCATGATCATTTTATGTTTATGTTATTTTTTAAATTTTTATTTATTATTTTTAAAGATTTTATTATTTTTAGAGAGAGGGGAAGGGAGTGAGGCAGAGAGGGAGAGAAACATCAATGTATGGTTGTCTTTTACCTGCCTCCAGCTACAGAACTGGCTGGAGACCAGACTTTCAGCCTGGTTCTGTGCAGGGCTGGGAATCGAACCAGTAGCCTTTGAGTACCCAGGCCAGCACCTATCCACTGAGCCACCAGTCAGGCCTGTTTGTTTATTTTTGCTCTTACAATTCTGGAAATAAATTATGTCATATGGTATTTGTCTTTCTCTGACTTATTTCAATTCCCATAATGCTGTTAGGGTCCATACATGTCATTGCGCATGACAAGAATTCTCCCCTGAGATGGCTAAATAATTCCATTGTGTTTATATACCACAATTTCTTTATCCATTCACCCACCAATGGACAGTTAGGTGTTTCCATATCTTGGCTATTGTAAATAATACTGTAGGAAGCATGAGGGTGCACTATTTTCCAAGTTAGTGTTTTCATTTTCTTTGGATAAATACTGAGAAGTTGAATTGCTATATCACATGGTTGTTCTAATTTTAATATTTTGAGGATCCTCCATTCTGTTTTCCATAGTGTCTGCACCAATTGTTATGCCCAGTAACAGTGTCCTTTTCTTCACATCCTGTCCAACATTTGTTATACCTTGTCTTTTTGACAATAGCCAATGAACAAGTGTGAGGTCATAACTCATTGTGGTTTTGATTTGCATATTCCTGACAATTAGTGATGTTGAGCATCTTTTCATGTACCTGTTGACTATCTGTGTGTGTGTTCTTTGTTAAACTTTCTAGTCAAGTCATCTGCTTACTTTTTAATTTGATTGGGTTTTTTTGCTCTCTTAAATTGTATTAATATTTTATATTTTGGATATTAACCTCTTATTTTGATATCTGATTTGTAATATTTTCTCCCATTAACTAGGTTGCTTTTATACATTGTTGATGATTTTCTTTGCTATGCAGAAGCCACTTAGTTTGGTGCAGACAACTTGTTTATTTTTGCTTTTGCAGCTTTTGTTTTTAATGTCAGATTCAGGACCAGCATCAAGGAGCTTACTGTGTATGTTCATTTTTAAGAGTTTTATGGCTTCATGGTTTCAGGTCTTATGTTAAAACCTTTAATCCATTTTGAATTAATTTTTGTGTATGGTATAAAATAGTGGCCCAATTTTTCTTTTTTTGATAGTAGCTGTTCAGTTTATACTCTCCTCTTGAGTGAAACATTCATGCAAAATAGTTTTCATTGAAATTTATTTGTAGAAGTATTATATGTAGGCAAGATCCTAATATTTTTCAATTATATGCCTTAAAAATGCCTCTTTTCAGCTTGTGGATTGCTTTTCATGTTCTTTGTAGTTTTATTTGACCAACATAAAATTATAACCTTAATTTAATCAGATTTCTTTAATATTTCACTTGTTATTTATTTATTTTATTATTTTTAAAAATATTTTATTTCATTATTTTTTAGAAAGAGGGGAAGAGAGAGAGGCAGAGAGGGAGAGAGACATCAATATATGGTTGCATTTCACCTGCCTCCAGCCACAGACCTGACTGGAGGAGACCTTGTTATGTGCCCTGGCTGGGGAATCGAACCTGCGACCTTTGGGTTCACAGGCCGGCAGGCACCTTAACCACTGTGCTACCAGCCAGGGCTATTAACTTATTATTTATATTTTGTTTATATAACCTTTCCCTATCTTGAGGTTCTTAAGATGTCACCTAAATGTCTTTTATAGCTTTTATAATTTTATCTTTGCATTTATGTTTTAATTCACATATATTTAATTGCTGTTTAGAGAATGAGATAGGGATAACTTTCCCAATGTAGATACATAGAATAATTAATTGAATAGCCAAACTTTACAGATTTGTGTGTGCTATCAGTACCATAATAAATCACATTTTCGTACATGAGTAGATCTGGTGCTGGCACCTCTGTTCTGTTCACTGGCTCCATTTTTTTTCCCAACACCATATGATATTTATAGTTATAACTATTTAAAAATTTTCTAATAATGTAATACAGTTCCCCCCTTGTCCTGTTCTTATTTTAACCCATTCATAATTTAGTAATTCATTGTCATGTGTTCTTCTATATGAATATCAGTGACATTTTTCACATTAAAGAAAACTACTGATTTTTTCATATAAACTTAATTTTATATGAAATTACATTTCATATATATAATTTACATTTTATTTAGACTATGCTTAAATTACTAGATAAATCATTATAATTTTCTAAAAGCCCATGCACTTGTTTTAAAATTTATTTTTAGATATATACATATATATGGATTATAATATATTACTATTTTAAATTTGTTACTGACTTATAGAAATTACATATTTTTGTCCACAAACCCAAGCAAGCCATGGTTAGAAACTCTCGTAAGTTCTACTTTATCTGCTTTGTGTTTTTCTATATATAAAGCAATTTTATTTATTTATTTTTTAATTTAATTTTATTGTTGTATTACATCCATCTGCAATTTTATTTATGATAGTAACATTTTGTTCATTTGTTTTTAATCCCTTTAAGTAATTTTTAATTACTTAAAAAAAAAAGATTTTATTCATTATTTTTAGAGAGAAGGGCAGGGATGGAGGAAGAAAGGGGGAGAAACATCAATGTATGGTTGCTTTTCACCTGCCTCCAACTATGGACCTGGCTAGGGACTTGGCTTGCAGCCTGATTATGTGTCCTGACTGGGAAGCAAACCAGCCACTTTCAGGTTTGCAGGTCGGCACCTATCCACTGAGCCACCAGCCAGGGGCCCCTTTATATACATAAATAATGTAGAAGTGTCAATAACTCTAATTCTTATGTATTCCTGGTCTTAAAGGGAATTAGTTAAGCATTTTGCTTTTAGGTGTAACATTTGCTGTGTGGTGTGATAAAAGCCATATTTATATTAAAAATTAATAAAATACCATTAAATGTTTTTATTTATTTTTTGAAATGATTATTTTCCTCTATCTAAAGTTTACTGACTCAGTGGAAGTTGTTTAAATTCCAAAGATACACAAATAAATTAAGGAAAAAGTGAATGTAACCATTGGAGAGTTGAGTAAAATCCTGGTGCTATGTGTATGCTAAAGAGGGCAAAAATAGGAGCAAAGTTTACCAAGAGCAGGAAGTAACTTTGCCTGAGGCTTAACTGCTTTCTCCAGCAGTTTTTTAGAAAAATATTACTTATCTACAAAATGAATTAATTTAATTGATTTTTAACATTAAACCAGTCTTACTATCTTAAATTGAACTCTAGGTTTATTTTACTAATTTTTGTCTGTTTTAAAATCTATGTTTATGTGTAGCATTGGCCTTTAATTTTCTTTTTTTCTACTGTTGTTAGTGTTTGGTATTAATGTCATACCATCTTCATCAAAAGAGTTAGTGTTTGTATTCTCATTAATTTTTTCCCTTTTGTATTCTTTGAAAGAGTTTGTGTAAAACTGGAATTATCTATCCCAGTTCTTCAAAGTTTGGTTGAATGTATACGTAAAACTGTTTGGAATAAGTGATTGTGGGGATATTTTAAATCTCTTAATGAACTGTTTAATTAATGCAGGATTATTCTATCCTTGTGATGCTAGGTGATACCCCATGTGTCTAGAACTGTTTATTGCCTAAAGGTCTTTTTTGCCTCATTATATTATGTTTATACTAACTTCCTTTTGGTTATCCTCCTCCTGGTTGGTCACTTCACTTTCAGTGTTTTACTTTGATTATTCTCTTTCTTGTTCCTAAGTTTTAGGTATGCCTTTAGTAAATAATACTTAATAACAAAGTTATATTGAAACCCAGTTTTTAGCATATTCACATAGTTTCCACATACCACCTCAGACCCCTCTAAAAAGTCTTTAATTTCCATGCTAATCATTTTTGAGGCATCATATATATTTTTTTCATGTGGAAGTTTTGTATCTTTCTTTATAACACAGTTAGGTATTTTTAAAATATCAGATACATAATTTATCTTCCACTTTTGTGGAGTTTTTTTTTTTTTTTTTTTTTCCAGGAAGAAGGTACATATTAGTTTAATACACCAATTTGCCACAATTCAAAACTCCTGGGCTATTATTTCTTTAACTTATTTGTCATGTTGTTACCAACCTATCACTTTTAGTTTAGTACTTCATGTTTTGTCACCAGTTTTTCCCATTTTCTTCTTGACTTCTATCTCCAGATTTTATTCATGTCACAATAGTTATTTTCTATCATGTTTACATATTTGCCATTATTTTATTTTCACTTTTAGAAATATTTTCTCAGAAACATAAAATGTCAATGGATATAGCTCAATATTCATTTATTTTGATTATGTATAGATAATCACATAGTCCAAAGCCACTGTTGATTATGATATGTACAATTGATGCTTGATCATAAATCTGAACTGAGCAGTTGCACTTATACACAAATATTTTTTAATAAATATTCACAGTAATGTAAATGTCTTTTCTTTATGATTTTCTTACATTTTCATTTCTCTAACTTTATTGTAAGAATATAATATATAATATAACATGTAAAATATAGACTAATCAATTACATTGTTAATAAAGCTTCTATTTAATAGTAGGCTACTAGTGAGTAAGCTTTGGGAGAGTCATAATTTACACATAGATTTTCCACTGCACAGGGATTGGTGCATATAACCCCCTTATTGTTCAAGGGTCAATTGTATATCTACATTTAAACTTTAACATAAAATTATAAAACAGCATTTTTCTTTCTGTTCCTGGCATGTGTTGATCAGTAATCATTATGAACAAAAATCTAATATTTTAACAAAAATTACACTTATCAAAATCAGATAAGTTCATTTTAATATTGAAAGCAGTAATATGTCTTGGATAAATTGTGCTCATAGAAATTTCACCTTAGTATAATAGAGTTCTTTTTCGCACATGTAATTTATCACCCTTTTACTGGCCTAATATTTTCATATGCTCTGTTCTCAGGAAGTACTTTTTCCCAAGGTCCCTATAATGAAGACAAACTTAGCACAATACATTGTCTATTAATCCCCAATTCCATGCCTTCCACAAGCAGAAAACATAAACCAAGGTCATGGTACTTTCTCCAGAAGCTGCAGAGCCGTCCTACATTTCTATCTCATTCTCCATGAAGTTTCAGTTTGTAGATTATGCCTTCCACAGTAATGATTGGATGAACCAACAAAATATTAGCAATTCCTAGACTCTGAAAATAATGCCTATGTCCTAGAGCAGTCACTTCAGTTTCTTGGACATAGTTTTATATTCTACAAAATATTACATAGAGCTTATCTACAAAAGGAGTCACACACCTCTTGTCTTACTAATATACTTATTTTGGTAAGAAGCCAGCCCTTTTTCCCTGACCTAGGATGATCTTTAAGGGTATAGTTAGGCAAGCTGTCTTTGATTCTTTATCCCAGGCATGCTTTAAAGCTGTATTTGCCTTGACTTTTTCACAGAGCTAACCTAGTCAAGCATTGTCCTTTTAGTTAAGTACATAACAATATGTGAGAGCCTACCTTTTGAAAACTTGGCCAGGGACAACTTTGGAATCTTTAAAAGTGATAATTGGATGAACTACTTTAAAGACTTCATCTTAATAACTACAGATCCATATAAGTCCCACTCTTGTATAAAATTCATTCCAAAAATATTCTATTTTAGTAGAGTTATTTATTAACAAATCAGGAATTCCCTCATTGATTTAGCATCTACTTTCAAATACTTATATACATTCTAGATAGCTTTATTTTCTGATATTGCTTTCAAATTTTATTTGAAAAATGGTAGTGCAAAATTCCTGAAGATATTCAGAATGCATACATACATACATTATTTTATACATCACATGGCAGCCAAAAAGTTTATACTGATTTCCATATTTAAATCATTGTTATATATCAACATTCACGTAATTATAAATTATACCAGGCTGCAATTGAAATGACCAGGATAATGGATCTTAATTCGTAAACAGAGAATGGCAAGTAGTAAAAAATGATTTTTACATTAAATATTCAACAGGATTATAAACTAAAAAGCATATATACACCAAGAAAATTATGCCAAAACCTTAACATACTGAGGCTTTTCAAGAGTGCTAATGGATTTTTGTGATACATTTTTAAGACTTTAACTTGATTATTATGATATTCTGAGCCATGAAATGTATTTGTCAGTTTTTGCTAAAATACTGCTGCCTAACATAACCAACCATAAAAAAATCAATGACTAACAACAGCAAAATATATTATTCACTGAAATTAATGTATATGTGATTCTGTTCCAAACTGCCAGTTGTGTTTATGTCTTCTCCATGTGTGTTTGTATTTGGGAGTGATGCTTACTTGGGGAGCAATATTTTTGATATGGTTCATTATATCAAATCACATTTAATCATCAAACCAAGTTACAAGGTCAATCTCAAAGTCAACAATGAGGAGAGATATACACACATTGTGTACACACCACAATAAAGCCATTTTAAGATAGGGAAGGAAAGAATTGTGAATAAACTATACTATCTGCCACATGTCATTCTTGGTTATATTCTGTATCATTTTTGAATATTTTATAAAAATAAACTCAAAATGTACTTTGTGTAGTATAGCAGATGAAGAAGCCAAGTATTTGAAAATGATTATTGAGACAGATGGTGCTATTTCAGTTCTATAAGCTAGTTAATGTTTATTCATTTGTAGTCTTTGTTTTAAATGTAAAGCTCTATTTACTTAATGTATGTAAAATGTGGATACCCAATTCTGGGTTGTGACATAGAGCAAACAAAATAAATGCTCATAAGAAAATTATTAATTTAGTAAAACACCATTTGTGAATTTTATTAAGTGTCAAATGTTCCATCTTACCAATTGAACAAAAATAAGCACTTCTTTCATATACTTATTAAAATTGTATATTTGTAACTTTTCTACCCTAAATTATACTTACATTTTACAATAATCCATGAAGATGCACTCATTGAACACTGTAGTCAGTGTGCCACATAGTCTTGTGTCAAATCACAGCTAACTCTAGGCAGCCCTGAAAATGAAATTTCATCTTAGCAATTTCACATTGCCCATTTTTCTAATTTAGTACATATTTATGAATGTTCCCAAAGTTTTCACTCTGTTCTTCAGTTTTGTCTTCCCCTATTGATTCTCCCTTACCTTTATTTAGTCTCCTGTTATACACATTTTAAATATTTAATATAGATCTTTTTTTATTAAATACTCTTTTAAAAAGTAGAAGACATGGTCTCCTAAAATGGTGATATTCAATTATTTTTAATGTAGCACTATAAGAAATATTCATTGGAACCCACTGAACACAAATATTTATACACATACATAAAATAAAATTTTCACACATGATAGTTACCCTTAGTACACATGATGGTAGCAGCTCACTAAACTTCATTTATATTTCTCAACTCACTCTTAATAGCTACTTTAATATTTTTATGTCCAGCTAGTGGCCAGAATTAAAAGACAGAGGAAGAGGTATCCCCACTTATCATGCACATTCTGGTGTCATCAAATACTAAACAGATGACTCATATGTACTAAATATGTTTAGAAAATAAAGAAGTTAATTTTGATAAAAATAGTAATACCAGACCTCATTCAAGATAGAGAGGTGGGGCTTCCAATTGGTCTTTCAAGAGGATTAATAGGAAAACACATTTAAACATTTTTAAAAGATTTTATTATTTTTAGAGAGGGGGTAAGGGAGGGAAGAAGAAAGGGAGAGAAACATCGATGTATGGTTGTCTTTCACCTGTCTCCAGCTGGGGACTTGGCTGGAGACCTGGCTTGCAACCTGGATATGTTCCCTGACTAGGAATCAAACCAGCAATTGCTGGGCTTGCAGGCTGGTGCTCAATCCACTGAGCCATAACAGCCAGGGCTGGAAACTACATTTTCTTTTTTAGATTTTATTTATTATTTCCAGGGAGAGGGAAAGGGAGAGAAGCAGAGAGGGAGGGAGAAATCAATGTATGGTTGTGTTTCACCTGCCTCCAGCTAGGGATTTGGCTGGAGACCTGGCTTGCAACCTGGATATGTTTGTTCCCTGACTAGGAATCAAACCAGTGACCCCTGGATTTGCAGGCTGGTGCTTAATCCACTGAGCCACACCAGCCAGAGCTGGAAAACACATTTTTTTAAAAAAAGATTTTATTTATTATTTTTAGAAAGAAGGGAAAGGAGAGAGGCAGAGAGGGAGAGAAACATCAATGTATGGTTGCCTTTCACCTGCCTCCAGCTATGGACGTGGCTAGAGACTTGGATTGCAACCTGGTTATGTGCCCTGGCTGGGAATCAAACCAGCGACCTTTGGGTTCGCAGGCCGGTACCTTATCCACTGTGCTACCAGCCAGGGCCCGGAAAACACATTTTTAATGATTAGATTGTCATGGCCTTCAAGCAATACATATTTGGATATACCCTAAGACTTTATGAGATGAATTAGATATAATGGCTGTTTTGGGAAATTAGTATGAAATAAATGGTTGATGCCAAACATGTCCAAACTTGAATTTTAGGTCAAGGGCTTTAAATGTTTGTTTCTTGGGCAGTAGGTGTTTCTTTGAATTTCTGACTTGGAGGCTGGAATGAAGTAAAAAAAAAAAAAAAAAAAAGTGTTTAAAAAGGTGAATTTATTCAAAGGTCGCTGGTTCGATTCCCCAGTCAGGGCACATAACCAGGTTACAAACCAGGTCTCCAGTGAGCTCCATAGTTGGAGACAGGTGAAGGACAACCACACACGGATGTCTCTCTCCCTACCCCTCTCTCTAAAAATAGTAAATAAAATCTTTTTTTTTTAAAGGTGAATTTGGTAGGTGGCTTATAGTATTATCACTTACCTGCTTTTGTATTTTTGCATATTTTTATTAGATTTTCCAATAAACCCTTTGGTGTTGGTGTTGTTAATTGCTGAACAAGGTTCATCTGCCATTCCATTCAGGGACGTACTGTATTTTAACAAGAATTCAATTGAATAGTGTTTTCATTCTGGTGAAGAGAAACTACGTACAATATTGAGAAGATATAATGACAATGTAATATATTCAGCTCTCAGATTATAAATTTATCCTAAGAATTTTCAATGTTCTTAAAAGCATTATTCCAAATATCCAGTGTATGTAGACTCTGTTTATTACTGTCTAGAACAGTTTTATTTTTGTCTATGATGTTAATCTTTTTAAGGACTATTCACATCAGTTTCAGGTTTGGAGATGATAATTTGGTCAACTTTTATGTTCTAAGAAGTTAACTAACAAGAAAAATTAAGAAGAATGAAATATTAATATTGACCATATGGTAAAAAATAATGAGATTATTTTCTTTCTTTCTTTTTACTTAAAAATATTATTGATTGATTTTAGAGGAAGAAAGAGAAATAATTGTTTATTTGTTTTATTTATTTATTTATTTATTTATTCATTTATGTATTCATTGGTTGATTCTTGTATGTGCCCTTACCAAGGATAGAACCAGCAACGTTGGTGTATTAGGACAATGCTCTAACCAGGCTATCAGATAGAGCCTGTTTTTTTGTTTGTTTGTTTGTTTGTTTGTTTGTTTTTCCAGAGGGTAAGAGAGGAAGAAAAAAAGAGAGAAACAGTGATCAGTTGCCTCTCACATACCCCCGTCTGGGACCTGGCCTACAACCCAGGCATGTGCCCTGACTGAAAATTGAACTGGCAAAAATCTTTCAGTTCACTGGCCAGCACTCAACCCACCAAGCCACATCAGCCAGGGCAGGTTTTCTATTCTCATAAAATATTTTGCAGAAGGTATAAACAAAGCTCATAGAATTTTGATTATTTATTAGGGGTAAGTAAATTGATTATGTTATGCTTTGAGGTACTGGTTTTTGTCTTGCTGTAGGTAAAAATGCATTCACTCTTCAGAGGCTTGGTAACTGTCAATGCCAGAGGGCTGCTGAGTTTCATTGTTTTCATATCCACCCCTAGGGCTTCACTAGCTAGAAATACTGAAGGTGCGATGTAACTTTAAAATACTTTACCAGAGCATAAGAAAGTATTATTTATACACTAGAAGGAATCACGGGATGTTTGGATGTCTGTAGTTTTTAGATTATCATCTTAAAAGTATATCATGTTTTGGTGAGTTATCCCACAGGACCTGTATTGAACTCATTTCTAACATATAAACATACATGTTATTTATTTTTAAATTTTATTTTATTGTTGTTTAATTACAGTTGTCTCAATTTTCTCCCTATTGTTTTCACCTGCTTTCACAGGTAATCCCCACACTATTGTTCATGTCCATGGGTCCTTTGTACATGCTCCTTGACTAGACCCTTCCCCTTCTTTCTCCTGTTATCCCCCTCCTCCTTCACCTATGGTCACTGTCAGATTGTTCCTTATTTCCGTGTTTGGTTCTCTTTTGCTCATGTGTTTATTTGGTCATTAGGTTCCACTTATAGGTGAGAGCATATGGTATTTGTCTTTTACTAACTGGCTTATTTCACTAAGCATAATACTCTCCAGTTCCTACACATGTTGTTGCAAAGTATAGGAGTTCCTTCTTTCTTTCTACTGTGTGGTATTCCATTGTGTAAATGTACCAGTTTTTTGATCCAATCATCCACTGATGGGCACTTACACTATTTCCAGAACTTGGCTATTATAAATAATGCTGCTACGAACATCGGGGTACATAGGTTCTTCTGAACTGGCATTTTGAGATTCTTAGGGTATATTTGCGGCAGTGGAATCACCAGGTCAAAAGGCAGTTCCATTTTTAATTTTTTGAGGACATTCCATACTGTCTTCCACAAATGGCTACACCAGTCTGCATTCCCACCAATAATGCACCAGGGTTCCTTTTCTCTGCATCCTCACCAGCACTTGCTGTTTGTTGATTTGTTAATGATGGTCATTCTGACAGGTGTGAGGCGGTATCTCATTGTGGTTTTAATTTGCATCTTTCTGAAGGCTAGTGATGTTGAACATTTTGTCATATGTCAATGGGCCCTCTGTATGTCCTTCTCAGAGAAGTATCTGTTCAGTTCCTTTGCTTATGTTTAAATTGGATTGTCTGCCTTTTTGGTGTTGAGTCCTATGAGTTCTTTATATATTTTGGAGGTCACACCCTCTGAGGTATCATTGGCAAATATGTTTTCTGATACAGTCATTTCCCTTATCACTTTGCTGATGTTTTCTTTAGCCAAGCAGAAACATTTAACTTAAAAATAGTTCCGTTTGTTTATTCTTTCATTTATATTCCTAGCCCTGGGAGACATATTGGCAAAAATATTGTTGCTTGAAACATTTGAAATTTTATTGCCTGTGTTTTCCTCTAGGACTTTTACGGTGTTGCAACTTATATTTAAGTCTTTTATCCATCTTGAGTTTATTTTGGTGTATGGTGTAAGTTGGTTGTCTAGTTTAACATTTTTTGCATGTACCTGTCTAGTTCTCCCAACACCATTTACTGAAAAGGCTATTGTTCCATTTTATGCTTCTGTCCCCTTTGCCAATTATTAATTAATATGGAAACTTGGATTTATTTCTGGGCTGTCTATTTGTTCCATTGATTTCTGTGTCTTGCTCATGCCAATGCCAGGCTGTCTTGATTACAATGGCCTTGTATGTTAGTTATGTGTTAAATAATAGCTGTAGAAAGGTATGTTTCTGTGCCTTGAGAAGAATTTTATAATTTCACAAACAAGAGTATATTGAAGTAGCAGAAAATTGATTTTAGGAAGAAAATCTGTACATTAGCAAACACTATTATATATTAAAATGGTATCTTTAGGCACATAAAGAATCACATTCTTGAAAATGTGGGCACCTTCATTGTTATACAACTATGTTTCAACAGAGTTTTATAGCAATCTATACATGGTCAGGAAACTATCTTTCTCACCTCTCACTCTCTTTCTGTCTTCTCAGGTTCCCCTCCCCCTCTACCTCTACTTTTTTCCTCCCCCACCTCCTCTCTATGTGTTCTCATCTTGTTGCAGTTACTTTCCTGTACTTCTTATCTTCAGTAGGTTTGGTCATATTGTTTCCTCTCTCACACATGCCTCTTTTCTTCCTATTACACAAATATAACCCTTAACTATTTTTAAAACTCCATTTGAAATCATAGTGCCTTCAAGTAGTTCTCCAGGCCCTTTCTGGTGGCATAGTGGACAAGGCGCTGGCCTGTGAACCTGAAAGTGGCTTGTTCAATTCCCCAGCCAGGACAAGCCAGATCTCCATCCAGCTCTATAGCTGGACGCAGGCAAAAGGCAACCATACATTGCTGTTTTTCTCCCTTTCTTCCTCCCTCCCTGTCCTTCTCTCTAAAAATGATAAATAAAATCTTTATTAAAAAAAAGGAAAAAAAGAAGTTCCCCAAAGCTTCCATCAGGTTTAATTATATCCCTCAATTTTCACTATAGCCTGTGTTTTTTAAATTTTATTTATCCTTCTCTGGCTTATTTGACAGTAATGTATCCATACCCACCAATTTTTCTCCTAATGGTGTAGTTCAAGACCTATGTCTTGCTTTCGCACATGTTAAAGTCATTGTTACATAGCTGCACAAAATTGGCACGCAATAGATATTTAAGTTGAATGACTATGAATCATTTTCCAATCATATATGTGGCTTTCACCATACTTTAATGGTATTGTCATTTCTTTAGAAGTCTTTTTTTCAAAATATGTGTACCTTGGTGTTGATAGTCTCACTCATCTTTGTATTCTCATGTGTCAGCCAACATTGATTGAGCTCTAATTTTGTGTTACAGACTCACTACTAAGTTATTTGTTTTTTAATTGATTCATTTTGTCTCCAGAATAACCCTCTGAAATAGGTGGACATTAATATCTCATTCTTACGGGGGAAGCAAATTATGACTCTGTCATTAATTTTACTTCCTAAGGTCTTAAGAGTCAGTACATGACAGAACTAGGACTAAAACAGAGAATTCTGATTTGAAAGCATTATTACCATCTCTATACTCTGATCATTTTATTTTATTTTATTTTTTAAATGTTTAAAAATATTTTATTTATTATTTTTCAGGCAGAGGGGAAGGGAGAGAGAGAGAGGGAGAGAAACATCAATGTATGGTTGTCTTTCACCTGCCTCCAGCTACGGGCCTGGATGAAGACTGGCTTGGACCCTAGTTATGTTGCCTTGGCTGGGAATCGAACCAGCAACCTTTGGGTTTCCAGGCTGGTGGTGCCTTATTATACTCTGAGCATTTTCATTAATGAACAAACATGACTTCATAGTTATGATATATGTCCGGTAGGAGAGAGAAACCACCACATGACTCCCTAAAAATGATACTTTAATTCTATTCAACAAGTAGTGGAATCAATTACAGTGTTAGTGGAAAATCGAGTGAGAGAGAGGCAGTGGATCTGTTTTTATTATAATTTAAATGATTTATTATTATTTGTATGTTATGGGTATTTAAATTTCTATTTTCCTGCTAATCTTTCAATTTCCTTTTCATGGCAACTTTATTAGATATAATCATAAGGGCAAGACACTTAATTAATCTTCATACTTGTTAGACTTGTACACAGTGTCATGTATGAAATAGATGATCACTACATTTTATTTGGGAGACAGCATTAGCTGGTTTGAAACTCAGGATTTTGAACAGCTCAGATTGTGCTTTCAAAAATAATATAGAAATAATAGATGCTGCCATTTGTTGAGTTCCTATCAAAGCATGTAGGGTACAAGGAGTAAGAGTATGGGGCACCTGTATTAGTTATCTATGATTTTATAACTATTAGGCTAAAACTGATGACTCCAAACAGCCTACATTTATTATCTTATTTCTTCAGTTAGGAATCTAAGGCTTCATATTTAAGTTCTCCAATGAAAGTGCAGCAAAGCTGTTGAAAGTGGCTGCAGTCTCATTAGAAGACTAGAGGATAGTTACTTCCCAATTCACTCCTGTGGTTTTCAGTTTCTTGCTGGCTGTGGCTGAGAGCTTCTGTCAGCTGCTTGGCTTGTGGGTGCATCACAGGGCTTTCTCATGACATGGCACCTGGGTGAGCAATTGTGGGGGGCAGCAAGAATGACCAAGATGGAAGCCAGAGTCTTTTTAAAAGCTAAATTAGAATTGCCATTTCATTACTCTTGCCACATTCTGTTGTTTTAAAGCAAGTCACAAAGTTTAACCCAGATTCAATGAGAAAGGATACTAGGAGGCATGATTACCAGGAGGGGGACTTTGGGGCCATCTTAGGGGCTGCCTCCCACAGGACTGACCTTGCTACTTTCTCTTCTCAAACCAAGCTCAGCATATTGAAAAAATGCTCAAGTCCACTCTACTACATTATAGTGCTTTCATTATCACTTTTTAGCAGCTTTAAAGGGGTTTGCATTTTTTGGTACATATAAAATATCAACAAATTGTTGTTACAAATACAGCCAACATTTTACTTAGAGGAAATTGATCTGGTTATGCTGTTTTGGGCAGAATTAAAATAAATATTAACTGTAGTGTATGCTTATAAATGATTAGTGACAGATTTTTTTTGAAGGTTTTTTATTGGTTATTTTTAGAGAGAAGGGCAAGGAGGAAGGAAGAAAGGGAGAGAAACATCAATGTATGGCTGCCTTTCACCTGCCTCCAGCTACAGGCCTGGCTAGAGACCTGGCTTGCAACCTGGTTATATACCCTGACCGGGGAATTGAACCAGCAACCTTTGGGCCTATCCCCTGAGCCACCAGCCAGGGCCCCAGTGGCAGTTTTAAGATAACTGGGTATTTTACTAGCTGATGAAGTTTTGGAATAAGGAGACCTTGAGAAAAGTTTTGAATACTGTATTTCTTGACTTTTCCAAACTTGAAACTGTTTTCCAAGAGTGGATTTTAAAGTCACACAAGGGGTCAGGCTGGAAATTGACTTCTGGAGTCTTCCCTCTGAAGCTGTTGCATTTTTTTCTTTACTATTGAACACTTTCTTGTTCATTTTTTTTTTCCCTTTACTGCTTTCAAAAATGTAGTGGCAAGCTCTGAATTCTCACAGAAAGAAAAAGCTGTAGAGATACCAGGTTCAACTAAGAACAGCTGTGATGTCTTTTGAAAATATTTATTCTGCTGAACTGGAAACTTCAAAATCTACCTAAAAGCTAAAATAGAAGATGGTAAACAAAAACAGGTTTTAAATAAACCATACATAAAAAAAGTCTGAGTAGGAAAATATGAAAAATAATAGCAAAAACTTTGGATGACAATTTGATGGGTCCAGGAGAAGAATTCATAGTGTGGATGTTTTAATTAAAATTTGAAAAATATTAATATACATGTAAATATAAAAATTAGAGATATGTATTTTTATATATTTAATATTCTTAATTTTATAACTGAAAAAGATGAAGTTGGTTATTTTTTAAATATTCCATTTATATTGAGAATAATGTTTTGATTTAATCAAATATGTATGCAAAATGTTAACTTCATAATGCTTTTGGAGTTTAATAATAGATGTAGTCAATGTAAGCATATATATTCTACCAACTCTTTATATTCATATGCCCTGGATATGATCTGTAAATGATGAAATGTGTTACTTAGCTAAAGTAAACTGATGTTATGGTTGTACAGATAGTGTTTTTATAAATCATTCTTTCTTCATATAATATTATATCATTATAATGTGAAATAATTCCATTTCAGTGCCTAGAATATACATTAGGAGCTTGATTTGGGGCTGCTGGATGAAGAAGTGAGTATGTGGTATTGCATAGTAGTAGCTATTGTTAGACTGACAGAAATATTGACCTATGTATGCTCTTAATGCCTAAAATGGGACATCTTAGTTTTTTCTTAGGAAAACAATTCTATTTGTATAGTTTATAGAAATTACAAATGAATATAAAATTAATTTTGACCTATAATATATATTAATCCATTAAAGAATATACATGTTAAATTTATTCCTTGAGCTGCTGAAAGGAAAAGATACAAGAATCAAGGTTCTTAATAAATGTGAAATGCTTCATGATCAAAATCCCTTTTAATTCTGATATATACCCAGTGGTGACAGGAAACAAGACTACTGTGGGATTGCAGTGTTTGGAAGGGTGGGCTTGCTGTGTGCTAACCTATTGTTATTGGTTAGGGTTATTTGGTAAAAATGAAGAAGCAAACCCTATATTAAAAATAAGTTTTTCTTTTGTATAAGGTAACATTTTTAAGATAACAGGTAGGTAGACAGATAGATGATAGATAGATAATAGATACTGAGCGACAGAGAAATGACTGAAAGAAATCTGGTAAATATTAGGTTTATCTTTTTTCTATGGAAATGGTCATTTTTCCCTTTCAGTGTAAGTTTGTTTTCTAAAAGACAGAAATTTTTTCATGTTTTACTTTTTAATTTATTTTCTCTGAATATCTACTTCAGTTTACTCTTACTACTTTCTAGTTTCACCAGGATTATCTACACTTTTTCCACTGTCATTTTAAACTATTTACTTTGAAAGAGCTCTCACAAACAGCTAGCATTTATGATTGATTGCCTTCTGATCTACAATATGGTTTTTAAGAACATATTACTAGAGATTTAAAATAATATTCTGAAAAATCATTAAACTTATTGATGTTCTGAAGCTTAATAGTGAGCATTTATCTTGAAGGCTGAATTTGGGACATGAAGTCAATTTAGTAGTTTCTGTGAGCTGTTTTGCGTAGAACACTAGCGCTATATTCTTTTATTAGTGTCCCATGGCCAGTGTTAAACCATTTATAGCTGTCCTATAGAAGTTCTCATTGACTTTACTGTGCTGAGATGCATCATGCATGTGCCTCTAACACAAGTAGTGTAACGTGGTTTTGTCAGTTGATTAGACTGGGCACAGAGCTCTGGCATACCTCTGGAGAGCACCCAAGGAAACCAGGATGCTTGTGTTTACATTTGAGATCCTCTTGTGTATGACATTTGTAAATAGTCATTTTCTACATCTGTCTTCCATTTGAATTATATTCCTACTATAATTGTGTAATCATACTTAAAAATAAAGCCTAATTGCCTTAACTCTCCATTTTCTTTTTAAAGGTGATTTTAAAATTACATGTTATGTGAACACTGTCAATTCATGTTGAAGTTCTTTAGCATTAGACCCTGAAGAATTAATACTGATTCTGATATTAAAACTCTGATATATAAGCTCTCTCTCTCTCTTTCCCTAATTCTTAAGTGAAATTTTAGATGTCTTATAACTGCTCTGGATGTATGGCCAGAGCACTTTTTTCTTTCTTTTTTCATTTTTATTTAATCTATGATGAAATTCTGAGATCCTCCAGAGCTCTGATGGGAAGAATCGTAGAGTGTATATCCCCTGCCAAAAGATCTAATACAAAATTCACACAGTAGAGGCCTTGGTTAAATGAATTATTCATTGACAGCTATCCATCAGGGAATTAGAAGTGTATGGCAATATGAGCTGAGGAAAAAGAAATAAAAATTACCCATCATCAGTTTTTTAAATAGGAAAGTGAGAAATGCAGACAGAATATTAACCCTTGCACATAGACACAATGTAGAGTTTTCAGAGAGACTGCAAAATGTTTATGCAATTCACTAGTTGATAAACATATAATTGGATTCCAATTTGTTGTAGCATATTTCTTCATCTTCCCCCTCATCCTTTGAAACATAATATATGTAAAATCAGCATGTTCTGGTTTCTAACTTTAATATTACTCTATAAGATTTTTAGTCCTCAGCATTTCAGGAAGGAAGAGTTCTATTTCCAGAATAGAATCCTATTTTGCTTTATCTTATATTGAAATGGTCTGTTTCATCTTGACAAGGTGTTATGAACCAAAAAGAAAGGTCAATGATTTAACAAGCTTTGGTAAAAGTGCACTCACACATGTATGTATGTATGTATGCGTGTGTGTGTGTGTGTGTGTGTAGTGTGTGTGTCTTGTGTGTGTGTATTGTTGTTTCTTGGCTTTCTGAAATGAATTTTAACAGCCACCAATAATTGAAAGCACTTTATGCAAAGCACTTCACCAAAGAACATTCAAACTTTCAGGGTGGCCTCTTCTGCCAAAGTAGAGTTATTTTGTGCCCTCAAGAAGTACTCTGGGATAAACCATGCATTGCCTATATTGGGTTCCTGATTAAATAATAATCTCTGTATAACTCTCCCCTATGTGTTTATATGTGCATACATACACTCAAATATATTTTATGTTATTTATCTCTTGATTCATATTAATAAGTAACTACTATGTATCCAGCACCTTCTCAGAGCATGATATTTAAATAGACTGTGTATGAAGTTATTAAAAATAATGTTAATACTTTTATATGGCAAACCAAGGTTCAAAGAGCTTAAAGGATTTTTTCATATTCACATAGGAAGGGAGAAAATAGTTACGGTATTCATCACTTTAAAAGCAAATGCCAGCCTTTCTTCTTATAAAAATTATGTAGACGAATTTCTTTATAAACCCATGCCATGCCAAAAGAACATTTCCTTAGTTTTCATTACACTTTTGGGGCTGAAACATGTTTCTTAAATCTCAATGGGAAATCAATTGTATGTTCATCCTCCCTTTTTTTTTTTACTTAATAGATATTTGGAGAAGCCACTTACAGCTCTACTTTTCTCTTGGCCTCAGCATAGTTATTGATAATGAGAAAACACTCAAATGGCTTATTGTCAGGTGGAGAAGAGGGACTAAAGATACACAGAACCCAGCCAATCCAAATGTGAGACAGTTACCTTTAGAGAAATGGAAAGTTCACTAAGGTTGCTAATGAATCCTGCCACTTGTATCACTGAAGGTAGTAATTTGTCAATGTCTAATGGAGAATCATGGTCCAGAATAAACTTTCTTCTCTGAAAAGCAGAAAATGCATTATACTGAGCTAATTTTCTCTTCATTCTTACTTCTAAAATATGCTTTTATAATTCCACAGGCAAATGCATTTTTTTCTAAGTATGGGTTACATCCAAGAATTTATAGCCACTCCTGCTAAGGAGAGAACAATGCTAAGTTGAGTGTCCGAAGGTAGAGTGTCCCAGGAGTTGGTACATTAGTGAGAAAGGAGACATTACTTCAGAGCAACTTAATGATGACATTTATTTCCTTGTGTTCTGAGGCAGCCTAATTTAGATGGATTACTCCGAGAATTCTGTAGGATAGTCAGTGAGATACGGTCACCTTTATTGGTGGCCCTAGAAAGGCAAGCATGAGAGATTTTGGCAAGATTATCTTTTTTTTTTTTGAGACACATTTATCATTTTCCTTTTGTCCTCCTTTATTAAGTAGGTGCTAATAATATTTCTGAGTCACTGCTGTTATCTCCTAGGCTTGCACTAATAGGATGATTTTCATAAAGCTCTTGGCAAAGAGGTCCTGCTGTTGACCTGTGCCCCTCCATTTCTAGGTTGATCCAAAAGACATTTCAGCACAGAAATACTTGCCAACAAAAGTTTAAAGTTTAACTTTTTAAAAAGTCATATTTCATTTTTGTTTCCCAAAAGAGATTTCAGTGTAAAATTTTTCACAGTTCTAGTAAGGTTAAAAAATACAAATTCTGTGCCCTGGCTGGTGGCACAGTGGATGGGGTGCCAGCCTGCAAACCTGGGGGTCACTGGTTCGATCCCCAGTCAGAGCACATGGCCGGGTTGAGAGCCAGGTCTCCAGCAGGGTTCATGGCTGGGGGCAGGTGAAGGGCAACCATACATTGATGTTTCTCTCCCACTCTGCCTCTCTCCCTGCACTCTCTCTAAAAATAATAAATAAAAGCTTTAAAAAATACAAATTCTGTGTTTTTGTACAAGAAAATTATACAGGTATAATTTTCATAGTATATATAGCTTAAATATTGAGAGAAACAAAAAGTCAGTTCCTAAAAAGATAGTATTTTCCACTTTTTCCTGTCTCAGAATTGGGATATACAGCCACTCTAAACTAACATAGCTAATGAATTCGCAATTCTCTACCAATAGGCGACTCTGGATTTCCTGAACCTCCATGTCTTAGAAACCAGCAAAACCCGCAGATCAGGCAGACAGTAAAAGCACAATGATAGTGAATAACCTTAAGACTTCTAGCCTCTGAGGGCACTCAGATTGGAATACTACACTGTCTTTTAGCACAATGTACTTCTTGATGTTACTCTAGAGATGTAAGAGAATGATAACGGAACTTAAATTCTGCCAGTTATTTTTTTCTTCTGTGCTCAATAGCACTTTCTTTGTACTCCATACTTGGCATTATTTTATAGGATTAAATGTTTTATAACAAAGTCGTTTGGGCATTTTATTCATTTGGATATTTATATTCCCTTGGATATTTATATAGAATAATTAGTTTTGTAATAAAGGCCATTTAATGATAAATGTTTACTTTGTTGGATTCATCATATTTTTCTCTTTTAGTAGTTTAAATTTCAAGTATAGCATAATGAGGACAATATATGACAGGATTTCTTTCTAAATGTATTTAAAATTGTATTAAATGTATGCATAACAAAGTATGTGTGAAATAAAATATTCTGAAAATCTAAATAGTATGATTGTTTTCTTATGATAATTATTTCGAACCTGTCTACTGACCACCTTTGATGTGACTCTGTTCCTGTGCTCTGTATGGAAGATGAGCTTCTCCTACATATCTGGAATAATTATTGATTATACCACTTATTTTCTTTGTAGACTCATTGTAACAGGTGCATTTTGAGTCTTGACTACTCAGAAACCCTGGCTGGTAGCACAGTGGATAAGGCACTGGCCTGCGAACCCAAAGGTCGCTGGTTTGATTCCCCAGCCAGGGCACATAACCATGTTGCAAGCCAAGTCTCCAGCCAGGTCTGTAGCTGGAGGCAGGTGAAAGGCAACCATGCATTGTTGTTTCTCTGTTTCTCTCCTTCTCTGGTTACTTATTTATTAATTAATTTTAAATTCTCATTGAAGGATATGTTTATTGATAAGAGAGAGGGAGGGAGAGAAAAGAGAGAATATGATGTAAAGGAGAAAAATTGGTAAGTTGCCTCTCATACACACCCAGCCAAGGATCAAACTTTCAACCTTTTGAGGTATGGGATGACACTCCAACCAACTGAGCCCCCTAACCAGGGCTGTTTTTAATCTTTAGTACAATATTATCCTTGTATTCTATTTCTTGCTTTGAGCAGCAGAGACTTGACTCAATATTTAATTATAGACATTTGAATATTATTTAACTTCTGATGAACCCCTTTATGTGGATCCTATGATGTGGCCTTGGATTTTCTCTCAGCCCTGTTATTAGCTCACTCTTTGCTCTACTAATTTCATTTCTGGTCCTCGGATTCCTCCCAAATGCAAAGCTATTTCAATATAACTTTCTAGATCTTTGGCTTGCCCAGAGTGGATGCAGACCACTTGGTTACAGTATTCTAAATAGCCTATTGAAGTAGAGAGTAATAATAGCACCATGTTAGTAACAAACTTTATTCATAATCAGTTTGTAGGATGTCAGTAAAAATCTGTGACATAGAATTGTATTTTTTGATTGACAACTTTATTGAAATTTCAGCTGGTAGTAAGCAGTATCTGCTGAAGGAGAATTGTCGACTGCCATCCTCATACTTATTAAAACTGTGCTTATTGTTTATTGTTTTACATCATTTGAGTTTTTTCCTAAATTCAAATAATAAATAATCACTTTTGACAACTATTGCTTGTTTACCTTAGTTTTGACTTATATAATACAGTTTTATGGGAGATTTTAATGACTGTTTTTCACTTTAAGCTCGGTTTTTAAACTCAGTCTAAAGGGTCTGTTATCAGGGGAGGGGCCAGATAGCTGGCATTGATTTCTACTCTAATCACTGCTAAAAATGTGCTTCCCTGAGTGTATATGATGATGGGTTTTGACTACTTCTTAAATACAAGCAAAATAACTATTAATTTTCTCCACAATATCAAACTTAAGCTAGAATTCATGCTAGAATTCACAGGAGACTCCATATCAATTTGCTGAAAAATTCTAAGTAGTTTCCTTCAGATTGTGTATGTTAATGACATACTCTGTTAATTTTTGGAGACAAATGAAAATTATTTTTACAGTACGCTTTCTGTCTGTAACACTCTGAGGTTTCTTTAACCTGGTCATGTTTCTATTAAACCATTTGAAAACAGAAGTCCCATCAGCTTATGAATAATGCATTGTCTTTCAAATCCTATTAATTTTTTTGTTTATAATCTCTGAGTAGCCTCAGCAAGTCAAAGCTAGACCTCATATTCTAATTTGTGAGACCTTTAGGCATCAATAAATTTTTCCTGCACTTTTAATTAATGGCATAAAATGTTATCTGTGGACCAATTATGTTAAACAGGTATAATAAAATTGGACAAACTAGCCTTTGGCTCAGTGGGGAAAGGAAAAGTAAATACATTATTTGTTGTTGAAAAATAACCTATGTTACAAGTTGCTGTAGAAAAATGAGATGCTTCTGAAATATATACAGGAAAGAGGAAACATGAGTTAAAATGTACAATTTAGTGTACATCTCAGGTACCACTGAGGACCTGAGAAGACCCTTTGGAGAAAGGGATTAATATTATTATCAGATTACTTTTTACTTTATCCTGTAGACACTTTCCTTTTAAAGTGTAATATTCTCTAAAACAGCAACCATTACCCAAAGTCATATCAAATTCTCAGTTTCTTAATGGTGTTTATCCATTGTGTTTTAACTTCTGAAGTGTGGGTTTGTAAGTAATTATTTAATAGCTCACTAACTGTATGCCCATAACATGTCTGGCTCTCTGAAGGTCTTAAACTCTTTACCTCAGTTAAACTTCACAGCATCACTAAGGTTGATTCTCTTATGAACCCTGTTCATGAATGAAGAAACCAAGGCTTCGGGGATTTAGACATAAATTCAGGCAAGTGTCAGAGCAGGTCTTGGGCTCATGTCTTTCCTCAGTGACACTGAACACTGAGGTCCTCAACCATGCTGTCTTCACACATCGACTGTGAAGTCCTCCTAGTGCTATTTATCTTTAAAGAGCAAGGTAATATCTATTTCATAAGCTTAAAGATATACAGTATTGCCTATAATATTGGGATTGTGATATAAATTGCCATATATCCCATTGCCGGTAAGAATAAACATAATGAGTAAAAGTGAGGGTATAGTTGGAAGGATAATTATTTATGTGTTGACTTATTTTAAAATCTCTCATTATATATTCACACTTTGGAATGTGTGTAAGTTACACACTGATGACCTTTCTACCTAACAACTCCAGTGAGGAAAGGCATTCTATTGTTAGATGAAGCACTTTTCATTTCAAGCATGTAAGAAGCACTGCACTAGAAGGATTAAAGATCGATTGATCCCAGCAAGCAAAAAGCGTTGTTAAATTGGTCAGTTTTTTCTGGTTCTCACTTTTTTTCTAAGACTGGAAAAAGAGAAAGCCTTACTTTTTATTGTCTCAGAGTCTTGTATCTTGGGATACAATTGCTGCAAATAAAACCCCAGAGCAATTTGGGTTGTGGTTTCTACCTGAGATTACATTATAACTATTTCTCTTTGCCCTGTAGTTACATTTGCACTTTGTTATTAAAGTATTAGTGGAAATAAGCAATGGTATATTGTAGTTAATGAAGCAATTTCTCTGCAGGTTGTTTCTTCCTTGACTTTTTTTCTAAAGGTTAACATATTTATGTTAATTATTATATCTGCTGCAGTTATGCTACTATATATTATTTAGGGAAAATTTTACATTAGCTCTAATAAACTTAGCTTTTTGAGCATAATCTTTGCTTTACTTAATTTACTTATATTTACTATTTTTCATTACTGCAGAAGAAAAAATCTGCAGTGTATTGTTTCTTGGAGTAATAAAATACTCCAAGAAAGAGTTATTATGGGTCCTAATACTGGTATGTAAATATCATTAAAGTATACATAGTAATAGCTTCTAATAACATTTGGAGGGATTTTGGCTGATCCAGTTTCTGTGCTAGTATTTCTGCTCCAACATAAGAAAAACTGAATTTAAGCCTTTGGGAATCTTGGGAAATGCAGATGTTATTCATAAGTGTATATTTAGACCCATTTAACAAAAATGTTTAAAGGTATACACATATATTAACATCTTTTTCACTTTGACATTTTAAGAAATGATTTATTTTCTGTGTCAAGTAGCCCGTAAAAATTTAAAATATACATATATATATTTTTTTTTTTTTTAAATTTTATTGTTGTTGTATTACATCCATATATATTTGGAAATGAAATTGTTCAGAGGTTTTATAGTCATGGGCTATATAAACAATATTCACCTCTATGAATTTTCCAATGTTATTGTGACCTCAAAATCCTGGCCTGGGTAAAAAGTGTGACTAATCAAGAGTATCTAGTTTTGATATACTTTTGATATAAAAAGGAGTCATTTTATGAAAATATGTGGCAGAACATTTTCTTAAGTCCATGACCTACTGCAGATCAGATGTAGAGACCATTGTCTTAAACATAAAAGCATCTCTAAGGTGTTACAACATGTCTTTGGGGGAAAACACTGCATATGCAATACAATCACCTCTGATTTCTCCAGTGCTCCCATGTTATTTGTTGGGAGACCCATTCTGGCCAGCATAGAGAGCTCTTTTCTCCTTTTAAAGGAGATGAAGGTAAAGCAGATGCACTTTAGTCTCAGAGGCAGGGTAATCACCACTGATCTGCCCTGTCTTTCTACCTCTGATCCACAAGGCCGAAGCTAATGTTTGTTCTAGGATCACAAATCAGGCTCTGCCTCTTTATCACTTACTATTTCTTCAGTATTTCCCAGACTAAATATTCAAGGTCATTACTGAAATGTTGTTAAATTTAGACACATAAAGTTCTGACCTTAAACTATATTAAACAACATAGCATATTGAATTTTACTCACCACAAATTTCCAATAGCTGGTAAATTAATGGTGTGTTTTGTTTTTCCTCTTTAAATATTGGATGAAGAACAGTCTTCCCATATATTGGTATCACAATACTTGTCTCCTAAACATTTATATGGCCACTGTATCAATATATTTTATTTATTCCCATATATTTCTCAACTATTGCCTTTATGTGAGTGATAGATGTGTTGACTCTTAAGCACATTTATCAATAAGAATGATATTACTACCATTTGCAAACTTTTGAGCATTATATAGGCATGAGAATTTCAAAACTGATTTTTTATGACAATGAAATGGTCACTGACCTGATCTTCGTTGTTGACTCATTACTTTTCAACACGTTCATCAAGGCTAAGACCTTGATAGTGACTGGACTTACAAATCTATAGCACTGTGCCAATGTGCATTTCCTCCGAAATCCATTACACAGTATAGACTATGTGTTTCCAAACTAAGACTAGGAAAATGGATTGCTTTCCCTGTAAGTTTACATAAACAAAAAATCTAGAACTGTTAAGTGTTTTAAGCAGTCATTCAAGTGAAATGTTTGCTCACTTATAGAACTTTCTTTTCACTATTCAAAACAGGGAGCATCTGGTCCTGTTGAAAACTATTTTTGGAGAAAATATTTATTCCATTTAAACTATACACACACACACACACACACACACATACACACGTGTGTGTATATGCAATCATTATTATGTCCAGTCACTAGTCTACTATTCTTTAGTGCTGTTTATGCCTTTATTAATATAAATTTCACCTCCATAGGAATGACTTCTTCTGGTAGTATCTTTTGTAAAATAGACTTTATATAATATAAAACTAAATACCTGCATATAATATATATATAGAATATATATATATATATAATATATATATATTCTATATATATATTATATATTCTAATATATATATAGATATATATTCTAATTTAAACTCTTTTGATCTTACTTTAGATCATCATTCTTCAAAATTTCCTCTTAATAGTAATAAGGAACCCTAGAAACTCAATAAAAAGTACTTCTTGAAATATCTTTGGGATCTAAACAACTTGTCTTTATTTTTATTTATTTTTTTAAAGATTTTTTATTTAATTATTTCTAGAAAGAGGGGAAGAGAGAGAGGCAGAGAGGGAGAGGGACATCCATGTATGGTTGCTTTTCACCTGCCTCCAGCCACAGACCTGACTGGAGACCTGGTTTGCAACCTGGTTATGTGCCCTGGCTGGGGAATCAAACCTGTGACCTTTGGGTTCGCAGGCCGGCGCCTTACCCACCGTGCCACCAGCCAGGGCCTAAACAACTTGTCTTTAAAACAAGTTTTTTTCTTACTACTATATACTGAACCTTTACTTACTTCAAAACACCATATCTTAATTTATTAATTAGATAGAACACTTTTACACATCAAATTTTCAGGTGGAATAACATCTCTGTGAATGGATTTGGAATTTATTCTGCAGCTTATCATGTTCTTGTCATGCCTTTGTGTCCTCTAGGCTCATGTGTGTCCAGACTTGGGGAGCATAACCTTAGTAGACCACAGGTATATTTAGTGCTGTTGTTGCTTTACCAAAAGTTGTCCTTGCAACAACTAAACATGTAGGCATCAAACTGAAGCATGTATTTTTACTGAGAATCTGAGCATTGTCACATGGCATTTTTAGGATGTTCTACTGCTAAATATTCTATTTGGGATGATTGACTGAATTCTGAAATGTGTCTATTGTAAAAGTTTAGAAGGCAGGTGCATGTGAAGTTCAGGTTATCACCCAGCAAAGTCCACTGGCTTGTTGTCCACATTTCTCATAACATTCCATTTATTTTATTGAGGCACCAAGATACAAGATCTGTCCCTCCCGTTTGGGATGCATATAATAATGTTTATAATCACACAAATAGATCCATCTCTTTGGTGCAGATTCACATTAATCCAGGGCAAAAACAAACAAACAAACAAAACTGGCAAATAAACCATAGTGCTGAGGTGTAACTTGATAAAGGAAAAAAAATGGCCTGCAACCAGCAGGACTGGTCAGACCATCTTTTCCTGCTGAAAGGCATTTCAGGGAAGCTTCATGAACCTCTAGAAGTTGCTTGGTGAACATGGAGCCAAAGTAAGTGAAATAAGTTTTACAGTTATGATGTTCGAAAAGCTAAACCTAATATTTCCAAAAGTATTTATTTCTTCAATAGAAATGTGTGTGCCCTGGGTGGTCAGGGACTGGTAGGTACTGCCTGCATTTACCTTCTTCTGAGTGCTGCGTGGCTTTTTGAGCTAGAATAATGGAATCAACATATAGCCAGCGTCTGTCTTTGTAGACTGGGACCAGTTCTGTGTGTCATGATCCAACTCTGAAAAAGTGGCATTTCCTTTTTTATCTCCCAGATTCATTTGGTGCCAGGAAAAAGTGTAAACAAGCTCTTGGTAAGGAAAACAAATAAAGGGAAATGTTCAGCACACATGGAGTTCATAGAGTATTACGTAGATTTCATTAATTTTTGGATGAAGTTTGGCAAATTTGTGTCTGAAAGAATTATTGCTTTGTTTTGTTCTCCCTCCTGGCCTCCCCACTCCTCCCATTTTGTTCTTTGCTTTTTGAAGAAGGGAGCTTCCAAAATAGTATTTACAGCTTTTCTTCTTCTAAGAGCTGTTCTTCAATTTATCTTCACAAATCTCTTCTGAAAATCTTAACAAAATGAAAAATGACAAGGTTTTTGTTAGTAAGCTTATCACTGTGATTATAAATACAGAATCTTTATATGAATATATATTCTAAAGATTTTATTCATTATTTTTAGAGAGAAGGGCAGATAGGGGGAGAGAGAGAGAGCGAGACATCGGTGTATTCACCTGCCTCCAGTTATGGACCTGACTGGAGACTTAGCTTGCAACATGGTTATGTGCCCTGGCTAGGAATCAAACCAGCAACATTTGGGTCTGCAGGTTGGCACCTTATTCACTGAGCCACTAGTCAGGGCTACATGAATGTATTTTATGAGGGTAGAGTTTCCTATTAGCTTGAGACAGTTATTGTATTAAACACCCCACAATCAAAGAATGCTTGTATCATGCTAATAAGTACCACCAGAAAATAAGTCAATGTTTATCATGTAGCCAAAACAGTGATGATTTTATAAGGGGGAGAGAGACATGAAGTTGGTCATTTTTCTTGATAACTGGGTGTCACTCCCTGTCTCCTCTCCCATTCAGATATAAGATTCATAAAATTTTATTACTCTTCTTTTTGCAAAATGAAAATGTAAGATGTACAAAATAAAAGAATATTTTAATTTAGATTTAAAACTACCCATTACCTAGTAATTCAGTCAAAATGAATCATTAGAGCAAACCTCTTTTGAAAGTATAAGAGAGATAGTCGGTTTTTAACTAGCAAACGGAGGGGACATACTAAGAACTGCTACAGATACTGGCTACTGTATTCACAGAGACTAGGGAAAAGAAAGACTGTCTTCAGCAGATGAATAGAAACATTGATTGGCTTTAAGGCGAGTAAATGCCTTACTAATAAATACAAAAAATCATCCAGAGAAATCCTCCTTTAAGCATAGCACAAATGATGCATGATGTACACTTATGCATATTAAGTGTAGCTTACCTAGAATTTACTTAATTATTCCTGGTCCAGCTGATTTCTGAAAAATAGCCTAGATACTGCCTACTGCAGATTTTTAAAAAGTCTAAATCTTTGTCTTTTTGTTGTATAGCGTGCATGTATAGTACAGCATGTTTAGTGTTAGAATTGGTTAGAAACATTACAGAATAGCAGACATTCTTAGCATTTCCAATTAAAAGAAACATAGGAATATTGCTTATCTCAGTGGAAATATAATTTGTTACCTATTTTCTTTTTAAATACGTATATACTTATTAACATTTTAATAGGAAAAGCAATAAATAGTTAAAAGTACATTTCCTATTATTCCTCAATTAATAAATTTTGGCTTTTGTTTTCATTTGAAGTAAAAGTAATAAAATTGGTGTCTTAACTATAGCTACCTTTTTATATACCTAATATTTAAAAGCCAGAGTTGACATTTTTTAATAATTAAGCAAATGCTTAACTTTTAAAGTTAAGACCTTGTATTTTTAGAGTTAATACATGATCAACATATAAATGTTTACAAAATACTGTTTTGAACTACATCAAATACAGGTGTGTGTGATCAATTGGCAAAATTTTAGTAAAATAAACAACAAACCACAAAAGTATTATATTTTGAAATAAATTTATTCTTATATGTAAATACATAAATAGTAATTTTTTTAAATTGCTCAAAAAAGTCTCCATTTGCTGCAAAAATAGATTTGATTTAACTTCAGAAACTCGGGCACGCTTTAATTAACTTTGCTTTTTCCATGGACATCATATTGTTTTCAATCTTAGCTTTAACAGCCTCTTTATTGGAATGAAGTTGTTTATTAACTTCTCTCTCACAAACGCTGCATACATAATAGTCTAAAGGATTTGCATCTGGTGAACTAGGCAGCCAGATTTCCTTTGACCAGAATTCAGGAACAGTGACACTGAGAAATTCTTGCACCTTTTTGGTATTATGTGCTGGTGCACCATCTTGTTGGAAGATAAAATGACACCCATTTGCAACTTGCTTCATCCATGGTACAACTACTTCTCTCAAAATTTCAAGGTAAACATTCTGGATCTTCATTGATGATCTCCTGGATTCTGGTACAATATCTGGACTTGTGTAATTCTTGCATACCTTATGTGTTTTCCTTGTTGGTGTGGCAACATCAGGATCAGCATCATATACCTTCTTCATGCTGTCAACTGTACATAAAGAGATGTTATTGAAGTCTGCAATTTCCTTAGCAGTTTGCCCTACATGCAGTCCAGAAGTTATGGTTGCTCTAACATCATATTCCTTTGGCTGCTCTCAGAATTTAATACTTAATATCTGAAGCAATGATGTTAAATCATAACCTTAGAAACGTAATTTTTCAAAATTTATTAGAAGCACATGACATAAGGAGATGCAAAGTTATTGCCAATTGATCATGTGCATCCTGTATGTCTGTTTCTATTTCAATATTGCTTTCTATTCCTGAGAAACCAAATGTCCTTCTACTAAAGGAGATGAGTTCTTCTTAACCATGGGTGTTTCCTTTAGTGAGCCATTCGGAGAAATGGCATTTGGTCTGGAGGAAAGAAAGGGATTTCCAGATCTGACCCAATACTGACTAACTGGAAAGGATTTTGGTTAGAGGATATGTGCTGTGAGTTAACATAAGAAGATCTGATGAATCGCTAAAATTTCCCCCTGATGCTCAGCAGCATCTGAAGGTCAGCTGTTTTATGAAGAGCCGTTTATGAAAGCTGGCTTTGAACTTAGCTTGAAGCTATAGCACCACTACTTACTTTCAAGCAGTCCTTCTTTGCCAGTGGCTTTAGTTTTTCTTAACCTTTGTTTGGAATTGTATTTGACATATGGGCAATTATAACCTGTAACCACTAGAAAAGGAAGCAAATTAAACACATATTGTTCAACTTAAAGAGATAGTAAGGAATGGGGTTTCCCTCTTCTGACTTTCATTTTTAAGCTTTCTGATTAAAAATATTTTTTTAAACCTAGGAAAGGATCAAAATAGTTATGGTCCTTAGCATCCTTAACATTTAACACCATCAAGATGTTTTGGATTACTATCATATGTTTATCATCTTACACTACAATGTTGAATTCAATTATTTTCTTTAATGAATTATTTATCTCAATTAGATTGCCATTTGTCCAAGGGAAATAAACTCATCTGGGGTTCTCCCCAATTCATCCATCCCTTCCTTTCTCCCTTCTTTCCTTTCTTTTTCCATTATCTAATATACAGAATGGGCAAAAGTAGGTTTACACTTATTCATATGGAAAATTATACAATAATAAACAAATATACAAGAATAAACTGTTTCACTCACAACTGTAAATCTTTTGCCCTACCCTGTAAATTGACTTCTATGTCAGTAACAGTCTGAGGTCATAATTAAGCTTCAAAAATAGATGTTATTACAAGTTTAAAGAAATCATTAAACTGTTTCAAAGGAACTGATTTTCCTGACTCAAAATAGTACTCGTGAACAATTATATATAGTATTTGTTATTCTTCAAGTTTGAGAAGTATGGCTACAGAAGTTAAATTTATACAGAATAAATAGTTTAGGACAATTTTCACCTGAGTTTTTCTTAGAAAACTCACAAATATATGCAGTTTGGCAATATTACCTCTATCTTGTATGTGAACCAATAAAGGCTGTGTTTTATCTAGTAGGTAGAAAGTGGGGACGGTTTTGTGACATTTTTGATGCACCAGACTATGCCTAATGGTATTATCTGTGCATACACTGCTATTTTTGTTTGATACCTAATAAAATGAAAGCCTTATGTTAAACCACACAAGTAATTATTGTCAGTAGATCAAGCTGCTATGTTCATTATTTCCTGTCTTTCTACAATGAGTATTCCACATTAGACATGGATAGTCTGTTTTCAATTTAGTTTTATAAGACATCTTGATATAAAGTTATATCCATTGATATAATATTAAAAATTAAAAACTAAAATTCTGAGAGCAACTTTAAGGTAAATATAAATATTAAATATTATAAAAGCAAAAATAATAGTTTCTTAGTTTGTTACATTCACACATGTAATAAATATGGGTGGATGCATTATGAACCAAAACTTGTGCTGGACATTGCAGATACAATGAGAAATGACTACAATCCTTGTCATCCTCATAGGTAGGAACTAAGTTTGCTAAATAAAACATTAAAACTTTGGGCAGACTTAGAAGATTATGTTAGCTGTTCTCTCAATCCTGAAATCAAGCTCAAAGATGAATGTTGAGCTTTTTACAACTCATGTTGGTGAATCAACCTCAGAAATTAAGGCCTATTGATCCAGTTTGCATCCACTGCATTACTTTTTTTTTTTTAATCAATTAGATTTATTGGATAACCTTTGTTAAGAACACTATATACATTTTTGGTGTACAGTGTTATGGTACATTATCTTCATATTGCATTGTACGCTCACCATTTATAGTGTAGTCTGCAGTCGCTATATATTTGACCTGCTTTACTCTCTCCATCCTTCTTCCAACCCCCTTCACCACTAATACTATTTGTCTGTGTCTATGAATGTTTCATTTGATTATTTGTTATTTTTTGTTTTATCCCACATATAAGTAAAATCATATGGTTCTTATCCTTTTCCATATGACTTACTTCATTTTAAACAACAAACATACTACTCCTGAACTAAATTGACAGCTACACTCCTGGGATATCTTTTCTCTTTAGATTTCAGAGGCAGATGGCTAGTTCATCATCTAGTCCTCACATGGCTGAGATGAATCTATCAACATTAAAGACCCTGCTCTTCCCTAATAAAGCATAACTGAGCATAGTGCTTCAATCCAAATATTTGCAGACATTTACTTTGTGCTATCCTAGGTGTTTGGGTGACAAAGATGAGTATAAAAAAATCTCTGATGAGGTAGAATGCCATGAAGCTAAAACTCTAGTAAATAGCAAGCACGGAGGAATATAATCAAAGTGATCATTATGTCTCAGACATTAGTTGTTGGGTTTTTAATTATAAAATATGAGGCCAATTTCATATGTGAGAGAGCTAGTAAGTAGATATTTGGAAATTAAAATCCAGGCATACTGACTCCAAAGACATGAAGTCATTTGTTTACCAAATTCTTCCTGGCTAAGGTGGGTCATTTTAGTAGTTGCAGAACACTGTCACTTTAGGATGTAATCTCTATGGTTGAGGTTCTCAGATTTTAATGTGCACAGGAGTCATCTGGAAGCCCGTTAAAATAAAGATTGCTCAGGAGTTCTGTGGTGGGGGTTGAATAATTTGTATTCCTATGATCTCAGAGGTGGTATTACCATTCTTTGAGTATCACTGATTGAGGCAAATGTCAAACTTTAGCATACAGCCCAATCACCTGGAGAGCTTGTTAAGAGATGCTGGGCTTGTCCTGGCCATGGAGATTTGGAAGGTCTGGGATGGAGCTGAGTAATTTTCATTTCAAACAAGTCATCAGAGGATGAGATTTATCGGCATCTAAAGGTCAGTTTTAGACACTGCTCGTTCATGAACTGCACCGAGGTAAGCAATTGTCTAAATAGGTTGACAGAAGCAATCTAATGAGACACCCAATTTTGAAAAATGTGAAATATTTTATCAAAATATGTACTCTGCTTAACATAGAACCTTCTCCTGGGAGAAGCAGAAAAATGGGAGAATGTGAATGGCATGAATCTAATGGCCAATTTTAAGAAGCAGTAGGCAGTGTAGGCAACTATTAATGGTACATAAGGGATATATGCATACACAGAGAGAAAATAGGCTGCTAGAAGGGGATGGTAATGCTTTTAGCTGTCTGCTTAGAGAATTTTTTTGAGTAGCTTGTATATGAATTCTTTTTAGCAGTAATATATAAATTTGAGCCCTGGCTGGTAGCACAGTAGATAAGGTGCCGGCCTGCGAACCCAAAGGTCACAGGTTAGATTCCCCAGCCAGGGCACATAACAAGGTTGCAAACCAGGTCTCCAGTCAGGTCTGTGGCTGGAGGCAGGTGAAAAGCGACCATACATTGATGTCTCTCTTCCTCTCTGCCTCTCTCTCCTCCCCTCTTTCTAAAGATGATGAAGTAAAATCTTTAAAAATAAATAAATTTGATTAAAGATTTAAATGATCAAAAGTGGCATTGGTTGGTATCCCTAGAAATAGTGTTCATGTCAAGAAAAAAATGTGGGCCGGGGCCAAGGTCTGGGGGATCCATAGTTTAGATGTAGCCTAAGGAGAAACTAGCAAAGAGAATGGGAGAGTGGCAAGCAATGGAGGGTAAAAACAGGGGAGTGTGGTGTTGCAGACACCAAAACACTTTCCTGGGAAGATTGAATGGTTAATGGATTAAAGTGTGGCTAAGAAGTCATGTAGGTTACTGGAAAAATGGACTCTTTGTTTTGGCACCATAGAGAACATAAAGGTGTCTCATTGGAAGGTTCTCCCTTACAAAAAGAATGCATAATGACAAATTGTAAATCAAAGTATAAATAATTTGTCTATATATATTTGTGTGCATAGAACTTTTTACTTTGAAATAAAGTTTTGTTTCTAATTTTTTATTGATATGCTCTTTTTTTAGGACAGATTACATTTCGATATTTGATATTAATTTTTTACTTTTAAAATAATTCTACTTCCATATAATTATTTTTTAAGATGAATGTCAGGGTTATTTTATCAGATCAGAATGAGTCCTATTAGAATTTTCATTGGAATAACTTTAAATTTTTAGATTAATCTTGGAAAATAGACATTTTATAATATTGAACCTTGCTTGATAGAAATTCAGAGATTTTCTATATCCATCAAGGAGTCTTACAAGTTATCCAGTAAGTTTTGTTGTTTTCTTTCTTTGGACACTAAAACTTTTTAAACTCATTTGCTAGTATGTTGTTATTATGTATGTTCTTTTAATTGTGACAAAGTGTGGTTAACATAAAATTTACCATTTTAGAAAATTTTAAGAGTACAGTCCATTGACATAAATCCCATTCACATTATTGTGCAACCATCACCACCATCCATCTCCAGAACATTTTTTTTTATTTCAAACTGAAACTCTACATTCATTAAACAGTAACTCCTCAGTTCCTCCTATTCCCTGTTCTTGGCAACAGAGCCCAGGTGACAAACACAAGGCCCATGGGCCAAATCTGGCCCTCCACCTTATTTTATCCTGCCTGGCACCTTCAGCCCAGCACCTTGTTTCAACCTGGCTCCATTAACTGTTGAGGATTAGTTACATTTTTACAGTTCTAAAATTACACTTGGCTCTTTGAAGGCAACCCTGAGGCTGATGTGGCCCCTGGTGAAAATAAGTTTGACACCCCTGATGTAGGGATAGATACTTCCTATCGCTATGAATTTGACTATTTTGGGTAACTTGTTTAAGTGGAATCATACAGTATTTGTCATTTTGTGATGGGCTTATTTTAATGACTACTATCTTCAAAATTTATAGACATTATATATCATGTCAAAGTTTTTTTCCTCTTTATAAATAATATTCCATTGCAGGTATATATTACATTTTGATTTTCCATTCATCCATCTGTAGGCAATTGAGTTGCTTCTGTTTTTAGCTGTTGTGAACAATGCTGCTATGAACATGGCTATACAAATAACTGTTCAAATCCCTGCTTTTAATTGTTTGAGCAACAATTGAGTTTGAATTGCTGAATCATGTGGTAATTTTATTTTTAATTATTGAGAAACTGCCATACTGTTTTTCCATAACAACTGCACCATTTGCATTCCCACCAGCAGTGTGCAGGTTTTGAAATTCTGTACCCTTGCCAACACTTGTTCTTTTCAATTTTTTTGGTATTAGCTGTTGTAATATTTATGAAGTAGTATCTTATGGTTTGCTTTGCAATTTCCTAATGATTAGCTATGTTGAACTAGTTATGAAAAGATTAGTTACCTTTTCATGTACTTATGGGTGACTTATATATCTTTGGAAAACAATCCTTTACTATTACTTTTTCATTATATAATATCATAAAAACTCTTACAACAGTTTTTAACCCAGACTTAAATTATCTAATAATATTATAGCCCATTGTTATCTTTTGGTTATTATTTGCATGTGGTATCTTTTTAGATTCTTTTTTATTAATATATTTATTTATTTTGCTATTACAGTTGTCCCAGTTTCCCCGCCTTTGCCCTCTTCCACCCAGTACCCCATTTCCTCCAGCAGTGTCCTCCTTAGTTCATACCCATGAGTCATGCATGTGAGTTCTTTTTAATCCTTCCACTTTTAACCGATATGTATTCTGATATCTAAAGTGAGTGAGTCTTTTGCAGACAATAGTGGATTTTTAAAAACACATTTTGCCTATGTTTTATTTTATTTTGTTTTGATTGGAGAGTTTATTCCATTTACTTTTTAAATAATTAGAGAATAGGGGAAGACTGGATATTGATATTTTGTTTGTTTGCTATGTCTTACAGCCTTTTGGTTCCACATTTCCTCTTTTAATACCTTCCTTTGTGTTTAGTTTATTTTTTGTATATGACATGTTTTGACTCCCTTCTCACTCCCTTTTGTATATACTGTATTTTACAGAAGATTTGTAGTTATCTTGCAGCATTTGTCTTTCCTGGGCCTCTGTTTGCACTCCCTGCCCCCCAAATTCTTCTATATGCATGTCTATTTTGAAATATCTTAATTTTCTAAAATGTTTCACCCCTGCTTTTTCTTGAGGCTGTACGTGTTCTATTGGGTCCCCTGTATATACTATAATTTTTTGCCCTCAGATTTTGTGTGTTTACAGGTCCCCTGCATTTTTCATGCATCATGGAAATTGTCACTGCCTCCCATGGGTTCCAACCTCAGATAAGAAAGTATGCTGTCATTTCTGTCTGAACAAACCCGGCAACACAGAACCCTCCTCCCCCCGACCAGGTTGTCCACAGATTGGCCAGAATAAGAACATGAACATTTGAGAGGAGAAATGGGTGGTTGGTCCAGTCATTTTCTCCTGATCCTGCTGCAGTGCCTGGACGAGGGTGGGGGCATTGAAAAATACTGTAAATTTTTTTCTTTTTCTTTTGAGTATGTTTTTTCCTTCATTGGACATTTGCTTGGTTGCTAAAGATCCTTAAGTGGTTTAAATATCTCCCATAAAGCCATTTTACTGTCTTTTGTTATTTACTTGATTTTCTGTGGGGAAATAAGGGCCTACAACTTTCTAGTTTGTCATTTTGCTGATATTGGTTTTAAAATTATTTTTATTGTCCTATTACAGTTGCCCTAATTTTTCCTCCATTACTCTCCCCTGCCCCATCCACACCATTCCCTTTCCCACAGTCAGTCCCTACCTTGTTGTCCATGTCCCTGGGTCATTTATACTAGTTCCTTGACTTAACTTTTCTCCTTCTTTCTCCCTTTCTTCCCCTTACCCTCCCCCTCCCCTCTGGTCAGTGTCAATCTGTTCCTTGTTTCCATGTCTTTGGCTCTATTTTGCTCATTTGTTTGTTTTGTTTATTATGTTCTTATATTAGGTGAGATCATATGGTATTTGTCTTTTGCTACCTGACTTATTTCACTAAGCATAATACTCTCCAGTTCCATTCATGATAAGCTTCACTTCTTTGTAAGAAAATAGGATTTGTTAGGCTTTTTAAAACTTGTTTTGACAAACGAAATGATATGTAAACCACCTCTGTTTTCTGCCTGTGACGTTCAGCATTTTGTCTTTGCATGTCAACAAATTAAAAATACATTTGGATTTATGTAAACTGTGCATGTCATGGACATATTTTTCTTATAAAGTAAATTGTCCTCTGAAAGGTAATGCACATTTAGATTGGCAGGACCTACAACATAAATAACTAGGTGATAGATCGAGTTTAGTTTGGTTTGTAGCATCAGCATGTCTCTAGATAATTGCAGCACTGAACATCACTTGGAATTGAACACAAGTGTTTCAACTGACGCATCCATTCACTGGAGGACTGACTTTCAAAAGCATCTCTGTATATGGAGTTTGAGGTATTTGTCCTTGTACTTCCAAACCTCCCTTGGGAATATAATATCAGAGCTTTGGCTCTGTTCTGCCTTCAGAGTATCCAGATGAACGTGATGCTAGCACCTTCAGTGCTTCATTTCTCAGGCAGCTGCATAGCACCTTTCCTGTTTGGTGGCCTTGGCAAGTGCAGCTGATTGCTTTCAAGTGTTGGCTGGTAGGTAATCATTGAAAAGCAGAGCCAATTGGGACCACGGCCCACAGCAAAGAAAAGTAGTCTGCAGGAGATTGTTGAAGGAGAAGGTAACTTCAAGAAGAATGGCAACTCTACTTTGGAATCCAAGCATCAGAGAATCGAAGCTAAAATAATTCCAGGCAAACTCAATCTTTAGCAAGTAGCTACATTTTAAAACTTTAATATTAATGTGTACTTAGCTAGAGGTAGTGGGTCTCTGTATCCTTTCAGAACACTATGTATGCCACATAATTAATTGGGTGATCATTTTCTGAGAACCTGTCAAGGGAACTAGAGGTTGTTAAGCATGTGAAGTAATTGAAAGTTGTCTAAGATGCTTTTGTTACTTTTGGGAGACAATAACTTCAACAGTGTTATGATGAGCCTTTATACATGGCTCTAACCATTGCTATCACTACCACTACCATTATTGTCATACTTATCATCATCATAGCTGCTATCATTCACCCATTCATTCATTCTTTCATTTTGCATTATCTGTTGTATACCCAATATGTGCCTAACACTATTGAAAATTCAAGGAATATAAGAGAGGGCAAGATAAACTAGGTTACCTATATTACAAAGCTGCTTTTCTGGAGAGGTGAGGCAGAGAAAATGCACACTTAAACAGATTAATATATATCGTCATATATATATATATATATATATATGATTAAATATAACATGACATCTGATATGCACAAACATTATTGCTTTATGAAGGAAATTTTAGCTGAGTGAGAAAAATAGGGGATATGGCATGTTAGAAAGGATGGTCAGACAATACTTCCCAAGAAAGTAGCATCTGAGATGAGACTTGAATAACGAGTGAGAGTCAGTGGAGGGAGGACATCCTAAGCAGTGTACTTAATATGAATTTTCTTATGGACATTTAAATAAGAGTTTTGTTTAAATAATTTGTTTTAATTCTTGAAAGATCTTAAAATAATTATCATTACTATTACAGTTCACATTTTTATAAAGATACGAGGCTTGAAGAATTTATAAGAATGTTTGCTATCTCATCTCTATTAAGTAGCAGATACAATGTCTTTCAGGCGTTTTTTTCCAGTGGAAGGAAAATCATATCTGGCTTGTATAATTAGGGGAAATTCTCCAAGAAGAGACATTTGAGCAAGATATTGAATGTTGACAGTATGCATAATTGGATGCCCATAAAAGGGATTGGAGGGAGGGAAGTTAGGTAGGAGGATATATGGTGAATGGACAAGGGATAATTATAGTGGGTGTTCATTAAGTCTGCATTTCCTGAACAGGATTTTGTAGTTAGCTTGGGCACTGTTGAGTTGTTTTAGAGGAAGCCACGTATTCTTTTTTTTTTTTTTTTTTTTAACTTTATTGTTGTTGTATTACATCCATCCCCTTTTTGCTCCCCTCTGTCCCCCTCCCCACCCACCCATTCCCCCCAAACATATTCTTATGTGTATCTTTTAAGAAGAAGAAAATTACAGTATGTTTTATGATTTTTTAAAATGGTATGTTTTCTCAATTTGCCATGACTGGGGAAACAAATTTAGTTGAAAGCATTACAGAATTCAGGGAAGCTTTTATATAACTATGAATTTTCTTGAAGAAAATAATATTAAGATGCAACTATTATGTTGGTGTACAAATTATTCCTTGACTCATGGATTTATTGATCTATTCATGAATTTATCCTAGAAATATTTACTTTTAGGAAAGCCTACTATAGTGGTTAAGAATATGTCCTGGGAAGCCAGACTTTATGGACTGGGCCCTGAGATCTCCCACTAATTTCAGGGAGTGGATTAATTTTCAAATATTTTTCTAAAGCCCATTTATTTCACTTGCAAATCTGTCAAAATAATAGTAATCTCACTTTATCTTTTTTTTTAATATTTTATTTATCATTTTTAGAGAGTGTGGAAGGGAGAGAGGCAGAGAGGGAGAGAGACATCAATCTATGGTTGTCTTTCACCTGCCTCCAGCTACAGACCTGGCTGGAGACCTGGCTTGCCACCTGGTTATGTGACCTGGCTGGGGAATCGAACCAGCGACCTTTGGGTTCGCAGGCTGGTGCCTTATCCACTGTGCCACCAGCCAGGGCTCACGTTATCTTTATAAGGATCATTTGACATTATGAATACAAAGTACTCAATGTAATAAATACACATAGGTATTTAAGTTATTTTTATTGTCTTAGACAATATCTGTTGGATAGCACATGGTAATTACATCATATTGAAAAACTGAAAAACACAGTTTAAAGTAATTTTCTAACAATTTGCATTCAATTTAAGTGACAGTGAATCAAATCAGAATTAGTTTATATTTTTGTTTACTTTTGATTCTTTTACTGGATTGAGAAGTCAGTTACACTTTCTTAATCCTTTTCTTACACCAAGAAGCAATATTCCTTAGCCAACCTTCCTTTTAGTCAGCAGATGCAAATGTGCTTAAAATTTATGGCTGAGACACTGGCTTTCTATTTGCTGCTCCTTTCTTCGTTCTCTCTTAGTTCTTGGGGTTCATGTTTCAGAACTTTCTGGCCATCCTGGGCTTTGATTTACAGCATTGATCTTTCTAATCTGTCACTCTGACTTCTGAGTAGTCTTGAAATAGAGCCTTTATAGAAAAAGCCTGTATAGAAAATTAACTTCACACAATAACTAGAAAACTGCAGAAACATTGAATTCCAGGAAACGGTTGGTTTATGGTCTTCATCCAACTATGGCTTGTCTTGATGTTGTTACTGTAGCACTGATAATTTGAGGACCTCCTGTCTTGATTTATATGGAAAATATGAATGGAACTTCTAAGCAAAATGGAAGAGGAATGCAGGTGTTGAATAAAATAAGCATTTAGAAGTATGAAAAAGAGGTATGGAGCAAGTCATTTAAAAAAGTGAAATTGCCTTCTGATGAATTTGGGTCATCAGCCTGAAAGAAAAACTGAGAATGTTTATCTCAAATGGAGTAAAACAAAAGCAAACCAGAACAGAATACTTCCTATGCATGGTTCGTTCTATAATTTACTTAGAGCCTAGTTCAAATCCAAAGTGTTTATGGTAGAAATGAAGGCCAACTTTCCTATATGGCTTCAATGTTTTTTTAATCTGTGAGTCACAGGAACTCATTTATAGTTTATTAAATGTTTTCTATACTGTTTATCTTTGCTTAAATCAGTGTTGCTCTGTGGCTTCTTTATGCACACACAGTGAAGTTTATGTTTTGTGTATTTGTCCCCAATCACTTAAATATTTTTGAATAAAGAAGGTTCTGTTGGGGAAGGAGGGAAAGAGGTTGGGGATGGGGTAGAAAGAAACAAGAGGCTCCCTGTTTTATAAACTTTATTGCAAAGGAAATCTGGCATTCACTTCAAACCAGTGTGGTCTGTGCTGTGCTTTGGTGAATTATGTTCACGCATTTCTCATCAAGAGAGTAGAGCACCGATCATCTGAAAATGAAGAGCTTACTCTGTGCATTGTGAGAGATGCTCAAGTTTATCCTTCCCCATGAATCTTACCTCCTTGACAATATCATGCATGCTGCCCAGGGAGAGGATGCTGTTAAACATTGATATAGAAGCACTCATTTAATTTAGTTACTACACCCTGTTGATTTTTATGAGTGGTGGGGGAACTATTTAAAAAAGACCTGTTGTGTTGACAACTGTGCACTGCTCTGCAGTGCACAGCATTTCTATTGATTTCTCCTTCTCATTTTTTCTCCTCCATTCAGTTAGAAACATAGTTCATATTGCTTTGGGAGTATTTGTATTTAAATATTTATTATAAGTTTTATCGTTAAAAGAAAAAGATGTAAATGGACACACTTTATTTCTGTGATTTTTGTCAGAGTATTTTGGCTGTCATCTGATGATTATAGTCAGTGCATTTAAAACCTTCTATGTTTAGGACAATAGGCATACAGCTTTCCTGGTTTGTCTCTTAGAGAAATAAGATTGCCCCCAAAAGATAGCTATTTATAATATATGAACCTTTGAATAAGTAAATGAGGTACCAAAGAGGAAAAGGATTCTAATCAGCATTCAAACTGTGATTGTGCCATGCACAGAATCATTTCTTTATGAATACATTTCTCTTGGAGCATTTATAATTGTGAAACTTTTTTTTCTATCTTGGTAGGAACTGGGAAGTAACAGCCCTCCACAGAGAAACTGGAAGGGAATTGCTATTGCCCTGCTGGTGATTTTAGTTGTATGCTCACTCATCACTATGTCAGTCATCCTCTTAACCCCAGGTAATCGGTCTTTATTCCTCTCTTATGATGGTATTGTGGATGATAATTTCACATTCAAATGCCTTAAGAGGGTAACCGTATGTGGTAAATTAGGGTGCATTAGCGTTGGTTGGAATGAAGAATGCATAACCAAACATTTTTCAGATGATACCGTGATTTTGTTTAAATATCATGCAAGGTATGTTGGGGAAGCTGAAGGGTACACTGAGAATACCAAGGAAATCTTTGTCTCCATTGCTACTTGGAGACTTATCTTTGCTAGTTTAATAAATTCAGGGTATATCAAACCTTTATTGTGGGTTGAAAAATGAGCAAGTGTGGTCTAAAGGTTCCCATATGTAATTGATAGACTAGTTGTAGTGACAATGGTAAGAGAGGTTTTGAGGAACAAAGAGGATTAGGTCAAAAGAGAAGGAGGTAATTCACTAAATGTTTCTTCTTTTCCTTTCTTTCTCTGTACTTTTTACATTCTAAGTTTCTCCCTCTCTAAAGAACCACTCCAAACTTCCCTTGCAATGATATTTGGAGTGTGTTCTTTAGTTTGCAGTGTTTACCATAAGTATACACATTTTCAGTAGGCTTAATTTTTCTTTAGGGATTGTTTCAGTACATGAAAGTCTCGCTACTCTTTAGTAGGTGCTAATATGGAAGGCAGAAAAAAACATGCTCACCTTTTAAAACTCCCCAAACTGTTTTCCAGGAACAAATAAATTTTGTTGTGCTGCTACAACACACCCACTAGTTTCCTTGAAGAATGGACACCCTTATGCAACTCAGAATTATAAAATATAGTCATTTCAGGGATAGAATTGAGCTTGTTCAAAACTCAACTGGTATTATGAAATTGTAGCCTATTATTGAGTGTGTTTCTGTTCTGTTACATTATATTTGTATTATGTAGTTTCGGCCCTAGCTTTATTATTTTAGAGTTCATTAAATATGTTTCCTTAACTACAAAATGTGATTAACAATAGATCTATTGTAGAGTCAGTTAGCTAATTATAATGGCTAATTTTTAAAATGGCAATATCAATTATTTCAATGTACTTTGTGAAATATGCCTTCTTTGTAAAAATACAGATTTGAAATGTATGCCTCCTGAAAATATGGTGCATAGTTGTTATTTAACATAGGAAGAGATCAATAAATTAAGAGTCAGGAGGAACAGAAAGGGAAAGAAAAATAATTTAAAAAGAGAAAGAAAAATGTATTGGTAAGAGCTGGGTTATCCAGCATTCTCTTTAGAAACTCTGATAATTGCCTTATTTGTACATCTGCAGTACAGAGCTGTTGAGCAATGTGATGGCTGCAAGTTGCTTCAGAATGCCAAGAATTTTTGTTAATGGAAGATGAGTTTATGTTCAGAATAGTATTTCATTTAAACATAAGATTTGGCATACTTATTTTAAAATGAATGACACACACTGCCCTCTATAGGTGATGGTCAACCAGATGGAGAATATTAGTGCCATGATGCCTGTGTATTTCTTTTAAGCTTTTTTTCATCCTGATTCTAGAACTTTTCTTGACGATGCTTTCACAGATTTTCTTGTTACTCTCGGAGATCAAACTGATACTTTGGGATTTTTGAGTGTTGATATTACAAAGACCTTATAGAATTGGGCATTCACTAAATTAAACTTCTTTTATACAACTCTTTTCAGGGTGCCTCAATATAAAAACACAGTATAGTCACAGTCATTTTGTCATACACTTAATCATTTATTAAATCAAGGACTTTGGGTAAGACCCACAACCTTGGTTTGAGTTCTGGCTCTATGAATTACTAGTTTTGGGAACTCAGCCAGTTATTTGGCCTTGCTCTTACTTCACTCATCTGTATTATGGGTATATATAATGCCAACTTTACAGTATTACTATAATGAATAACTGTGATAATATGTTTTAAGTGTTAGTATAGTATCTAGTACTGCTGCTGCTATTCCTCTTATGACTGCTGTTATTCAGAACTTACCACTAGACACAATGCCAAGTACTGTGTTGCATGAGGGAGATTTCCAAATGAAAGTATGAAACCTCTCAGCAATATAGGTCTTCTGTGATTTCCATGTTAAATTATGACAAATCAGGAGTCATTCTTTCAGTGGTCTTTTTGTTAATTCCTTTCTTTTTAAAAAGATTTTATTTATTTATTTTCAGAGAGAAGGGCAGGGAGGGAGGAAGAAAGGGAGAGAAGTATCAATGTATGGTTGTCTTTCACCTGCCTCCAGCTACAGATCTGGCTGGAGACCTGGCTTGCAACCTGGTTATGTGCCTTGACTGGGAATCAAACCAGCAACCTTTGGGTTCGCAGGCTGGCACCTAGCCACTGAGCCACACCAGCCAGCATTCATTTATTTCTTAATCAGTAGGTAGTTATGGAGTTCTTTCAACTTTCTATGTATTATGGTAATTGGCTGATATTCCCTTGCATTCTATCTGTCACCTCCAATCCTCTTCTTTCTCAGCTACACAAACACACAGTAACCCACACATCCCCAACCTAATGACTTAATTTAACATTAGATTAATCATATAAATAAAAGTAGAAATTATTATTATTTAGAGTTACAGTTTACTAAGTGCATTTTACATACCGCTTTCAATTTTCTTTAGGTTTCATTATTAATTTTGGCAGGGATATCATGAAATATGAACAAAAAATGTCAGTATGCTATAGTGGAAAGGGTATTGCTATGGGAAGGATAAAACTTGTGTCCTACACTCTGTTTGTAAACTCAGTGCCATTGGAGATCTGAAAGATTACAAAATTGAAGTGGGCTAGTGTAATAAAAGTAATTAGAAATATGCTTGAGATATGGACTAACATATATTAGCCCAGTTACATGGCCTGTATGAAGGGCTCAAACCAAACAAATCAGAGGAAAATATAAGGTCAAACAGTTTGTGGCCTAAGACTTGAGTCATAAACCTAGATCACTTAGAGGTTATCAAATTACAAAGGAAAAGTGAAAACAAAAAAACAAAAACAACCTGAGTTTGTTTAACCTCTTGTTCTGAGGACTAGAATATTCATCAAGACCATTACTGTACACTTTTGATTTAGTATTTGTACCTGTGCTAATCTGTGGTCAGTGCTCTAGTGCTCTGATCACACCAAGCCTTCTTTCTGCCCTCAGTCTTGAAATCACTCAGCTATGCCAGAATAGATCTATAAGGGAAAACCTCCAATGGGGAAGATAACATACCTTACCTTTTCTTTCCCCTCTCATCTACCTTTGCCCACCACTATGTTCCCAGGCCCAGCTTTCTAGGTAAAACCATTTAGGCAGGTGGAAACTTTCAACCAGAAGGGGAAATTCATATTTCCTAAAATTGTTTGGCCAGGGAAAAAGATAACTAGGCCTTAGGACAAAGTGTTGACTCTAGAACATCCTTCCAGTAAGGAGGAAGGTCAGAAATGTGTTATCTATTTTATACCTATATAACCTTAGGCAAATCAGTTACTACCTTTGACCTCAACTTTTTTGTTGATGAAACAGAAGCCTTTGCTTTGCCAAACAGCTCTAATGTTGATGATCTAATATAATAACAATAGCAACAGCAATAATAGTGTCTTGATAACAAATATAGCAACAGAATGAATTTGGTGAGCATTTTCATTAAGCCTTTTCTTTCTTGAAAATATATTTAGTGTTTTTTGTTTCTTTTGGTTGGGGTGGGTGGGGGAAGAATATAAGAAATTATAGTCTAAGATATGATTTAAAAACTGTTTTGCTCAAAATAGCATAGCATCACATTTTGCAGGTAAGTGCTAAGGCATGCAAACCTAGAAGTAGAAAAACCCATGTTCGTTGTACTTTTGGTTTGATAGCAGATTTTATGATGAGTAATTTGACATAGGTGTCTTAATTTGTCAGCAACTTCTCTGCCTTGTGAAGAGAAGTCCTAATTATTTTTTAAGAGTGGGTTAACTATTCAAGTATTTCTTTAATAAATGTCTATTTCTGAAAAGCACAAAATTTTCACCCCATTTTTTCTAATTAAAAAGCAGATGTCTTTAGATGCATTAATCAAGTCCATTTTTTGTTTGTATTGAATTTATTTAAACAAAAAATAGTACCTGCATTTATTTTCATAACATATACCTATGAGATCAATAATTATACTCTACAAATATATGAGAGTACACTCATGCTTGAGGTTGTAGAAATGAATATTATATAGCTATTAATTTACTTTTCAGTCACATATTTATATTTAATTTATAGAATGAGAATGAACATTGGCAGGAAACATTCATGCAATACAGCTACCTGGTTGTACCTGTTTGAGAAGAGTGATGCTTCTTTATGAGTTATGAAGTACTTGGGAGAGGGTATTGATCATGATCTTTAGTCTTGTTGCCATGTTGAAATGTGCATATTCCACCAGTTCTTCAGCCACAACTGCTTGTTGCTCTTTGATTGATGTGTGTAATTATTCAGTGTCAAAACAGGGTCATCTGGTTAATTTACTATCATGGCTGACTAAAGACAAGTTGTAAAGCAGTGAAATTGTGTCTTTATCATTAGCTCCAGCTCTTGCTTCTTTAGGCAATTTCTCATTCTTTTACTTTCCTCTCTAAGTGAGCTTCCTGGGTTGATCTTTACCAGTCTATCAAGAGTATAAAATGAGCAAAGCTTTCACATATAAGACATGAGAACTCTGCTCAATCACAATAAAATAAGACTTTAATAAGGATCATTCAGCCCCACTATATAAATGCCTTTATTTTCACTCTTAAGTATCTCTACTAGTGATTATTTTGAACTAGGCTCAGGTGCCATTTTGGAGAAGAGTTTACACAGGTTGAGATCACCACTGTGATGTTGTCTAACCAAATCTTTATGTGAGATAAGGATTTGATCTATGAAATTATGCTCAAAAAGTTCATTTGAACCAAGATTTAGAATAAGGAAGTTGATGGGACTAGAGAAACTTAGGCAACCCTATCCAGAAAAATAAACAAACGAAACCAAAACTAGAAGTTAACATTTAAGGGTGTATCCTTTTTTATAAGAAATACCAACTTAGCTATATTTTCTAGAGTGTGCAGAATGATCTCATATATTCCCAATATACCCATCTAAAAATGGTAGTTTTCTAGATAATAGAGTTAAGGCCCAGAAAATTTGAATGACTTAGATGTTTAGTTTGTGGAGAAATTTGCAGATAAAGTAATTCAGTTAACCTTGATATCAGACAGACTGAAGTTCATGCCCTCTCCTAAATGTGTGCCTGCAAATGTGAATTGTGATGTACAGAATTCTCTCTTCCTATTGTCTTGGATACCAGATTTTTCATGAGGCTTAAAAAAGATTAATCTGTCCCCTTTTATAAAAAAGGATAATTTTTCAGAAAGCATTTGGTAAATTAAAATTTGTTATTGGTTTGGAGACCACTTATTATTGGTATGCAAAATTTCAATATGAATTTATTCTGGTTACTATTATATTCTACCAAAATAATAGTTCCTGGTTATAGTTAGTTAAAGTATCATTTTATATTATATTACAAGCAATCTTTTGACAGTTATAATTTGAAAGGTGTCATTGAAGCCTTTGACCTATGTTTTAACATGTCAAAGCAACAATTAAACTATACTGTTATCTTTTTATGAAGGGAAAATAATGTTTTATGGGTGGTGAGAGTTGCATTACTTAGTTAAAAACATCAACATCAAACAAGATGCAAATTGTTTGTTTTGATAGATTAAAAAGTGAGGCATGTTGTATTGATAGACATAAGCTAAACAGTGTCTGCTTGTTTTTCCAAGAACAGTACAGATGAACACATTTGAGTATGGTATTACTCAGACATAATCTGGCTGCCAAAGAGAAACAATGACAGATTCTAATAGTTTCTCCTGTATAACATGTATTGTTATTACTTTTCTAATAGACTTATCTCTGTCTGAAAAATGATTTTTTCTGGCATTAAGTAAGAATATTTTTTGTCTTTACAGTTGCATTTCAATTATTACTCAGATTTGATTTCCTTATTCTCGTTTTTGGTATCCTCCAATCAGATAAATAATATATTTAGTTTGCATTATAAAATGTTTAGAGTCATAAGAAAGTCTGTTTTAATGAGTAACACTTATTGAATAACTACTTATCATATGCCAGGTATTGTACTAAGGGGTTTATATGCACTATTTTATCTATCCTCACATCAAGAACATGAAATATATATTATTTATTTATTCATAATCTACATTATTCAGTTGACTCTAAATTATAGTATATTACTTGTCACACAACTGAAACATGGAGAAGCTGGGTCTCTATCTCAGGCTCTTTTGACTTTAGCGTGTGCCTTCACTTTTGAAATATACATTAAGATACACGACTGCAACAAAGAAAAGTATGAGCAAGAAACATTTCAGGAAGAAAAAAGCAAAATGAGTCCTGATTTGTTTTGTTTGTTGTTTTTTCTTTGTTTTTGTTTTTGTTTTTTAATTAGTGAATTGATCCTCTATATTTCTTAAAGGGAGTGCACAACAGGGAGGAATTAAGCTGGGGTAAAACAAGAGATTAATAGGGAGAAAAGACAGGAGTGTACAGTTGAAAACTATGCCCGAAAATTCTATATGGGTTTTTATTCCAACTGTCCTATTTTGGGGAGGGACCACAAATGCCCTGATAAAAATAGAAGTATATATTTTTCCCTAAGCCAAATTGTATAAAAATTGTCATTGTACAACTTTAATTATTTTGTCGTAGTTCTTATTTACCCTGCTAATATATTTATTTTAGAAATATGATAATCTGCCCTCTAATGAGGGAACAAGGTAGTCTGATCTTTGAAAAGCAAATTTCCTTAAAAGGCTAAGTTATATCTTCATGAGGTGGGTGGTGTTTTAAACATACATTTGCCCCTGTGTTTTTCAATGGGATATTTTAATATGCAGTTATTTGCCAGAAATTTTAATATCCCGTTCTTTGATTTTGAGTGGTAACTTAGGAAACCCATTCCAGAATTTATTTATAAGGTACAAGAAGAGACACTATCTGTAAAACAACAACAAAAAAGTACACTTACTTAAGCAACAGTTTTAACTAAATAACATGTCACTTTCTGCTTTTGTAACCTGAAACGCAGGTTCAGCTGCCTGCCACAATGAAAGTCAGACTTGTGAGCTATGAGACAGATGTTGGTGTTGCAAAAGAAAAGAGGATTATTGAAGTTCCACCACCTGGGAGAATGGTGGACTCCCACCTCAAAGACCATCTCTGCTTTCTGCCCAAGACTTCAGTTCTGATAGGGATTGGGAAGGAAGGGGAGGGTCTTTTTCTATCCAATTATCTTGCAAGCTCTTGGCAACTGAAGTCTTGTCCATTTATCTTTCTAACTTCCTACATGCTCAGGCCTGGTCTATTCATCTTTCTAGGTTTTGGCATGTGCAACTCAAGAACCCTCCCCTGATCCATCTTAGCCAGGGAGGCTCCCTGACATTTTGGCTGAATTCCATGGTAATGCCTCTTTCTATGGAAAAAAAAATTTTTTTTTAATGCTAGAAAAAAATTAGTATTTCCATTTGTTCTTCTACAGTACTTCTCTTAGTCTAAGTCTATTCAAAAGAGTGTAAAATTTAATTAGGTAGATTCTAGTAAAACTGAGATCAGTGAAACTGCCTTAGGAATCACCCTGCTACTGAAGACTGCACCTTAAACTGTGCATTTCAATTTAGATTTTGCTTGGGGTGTGTAATATCTCTGATTTTAGAGTCACAGCCTACTTTGCTTTTTCCAGGGTATCATTTATAATTATATAATATCAGGGAGTGAGGCCAATGAATTTCTGTTTGTATGGATTACAATTCAGCATTCAGAAATTCTAATTACTCAAATTACCTTAGCTCTCCACATCATATTCATTATCTTTGTTCTATGACTCCAAACATGGTGCTGATAACAATTTTGTTAAAATAAAATTCACGTATCATGAAATTATCCATTTTAAAGTGAATGATACAGTGGCATTTACTACCTTTTCTGTGTGCAACCACCACCTGTATCCATTCTAAAACTTTCATCACCCCAAAAGGAAGCCCATTAAGCAGTTACTCCCACTCCCTACCCCTGCTCCTGTTGATTAACAATCTCCCCTCAGATTTACCTATTCTGAATATTTAAATGAATGGGATTAAGCAATATGTGACATTTGGATTTGACTTTTCTTACTTAGTATAATTTTTTAGAGGTTCATCTACATTGTCACATTTCAGTAACTTTTGCAGATTTAAATGTACAGGTCTGTACCTCCTTGGTTAAATTTATTCCTAATTATTTTATTCTTTTGAATCCTACTGTACATATAAAATAAAATTGATTCCTTAATATATTCTTCTGATTGCTTATTACTGGTATATTGTATAGAAATTAAGCACATTTTGGGGTATTGAGTGTGTACCCCTAACTAAATTTGCTTATTAGATATATCAGTGTAACCTACTATAGATTCTTTGGGCTTTTCTACATAAGGAAGACAATGCTATATCTGAACAAAGATAGTTTCCATTCTTTATTTACAATTTGGCTACCTTTTATTTACTTTTCTTGCCTAATTATTCTGGCTAGATTTCCTGTAAAATATTGACTAGAAATAGGGAAAGTAGGCATCATTATCTAGTTTATGATCTTAAGGGGAAATCTTTCAGTCTTTCATAAATGATTCTCATCTTAATTGTGTGTCATTTTTTTAAAAGATTTTATTTAGGCCCTGGTTGGTGGCACAGTTCACCAGCCCACAAACCCAAAGGTTGCTGGTTCGATTCCCCAGCCAGGGCATATAACCAGGTTGCAAGCCAGGTCTCCAGCCAGGTCTTTAGTTGGAGGCAGGTGAGAGGCAACCATACATTGATGTCTCTCTCTCCCTCTCTGCCCCTCTCCCTTCCCCTCTCTCTGGAGAGGGAGAGGGAGAGGAAGAGGGAGAGGGAGAGAAAGACATCAATGTATGGTTGCCTCTCACCTGACTCCAGGTATGGACCTGGCTGGAGACCTGGCTTGCAACCTGGTTATATGCCCTGGTTGGGGATTGAACCAGTGACCCCTGGGTTCACAGGCTGGCACCTATCAACTGAGCCATCAGCCAGGGCTTTGTTTTTCTAATAAATGCTCTAAATCATATTGAGGAATTTCCTTTTAATCCTAATTTTTAATGCCTTAAAAAGGAGAAAGAGCAATAGATTTTTCACATGTATTTTTTCATCATTTGAGATGATCATGTGTTTTTCTTTTTTTTCTATTGTATTGGTACATTGGTTGATTTTTTTGTTGTTGTTGAGCTACCTTACATTACTGTGGTAAAGTTCTCTTGTTAGTGGTATATCCTTTTGGTATCATGACAAATTTGGTATGATAAAAAATATTCATACATTTAGGATTTTTAATCCATATTCATAAGGACAATAAATAACTTATTTTCATTTTGTCTTTGTCTAGATTTACATCAGGATAATTTTTAAATGAACAAAGTCTATAAGTATTCCCTCCTCTTTCTGTTTTTGGAAGAATTTGAGAAGAATTAGTGTTAATTCTTCTTTAAGTATTTTGTAGAATTTACTTGTGCTACCATAAACTCCTGAATTTTTGTTGTTATTTTGGAAGTTTTGTTTTTTTATAATGATCCAATGGCTTTACTTATTATAAGCTTTTTGAGATTTTTCTATTCTATAGTCAGTTTGGTAGTTTATGCATTTCTCCAAATGTGCACATTTTATTAGGTTATTTAACTTGTTGAGATAAAATGATGCACAGTCTTTTCTCAAAATCCATTGTGTTCCTTTAAGATTTTTTAGTATATTTCTAGTTTCAATCTGACTGATTATTTGCATCTTTTCATTTTTATCTTAGCAATATGTTTGTGATTTTTGTTGATCTTTTTAAAGAAACTTTATCTTGCTGAGTCTATTGTTCTCTATGTTCTATTTCATTTATCATCACTCTAGTCTATTATTTTCTTCAGATAGATCTTACTTTTTTAGTTACAGTTTTTTATGTGTAAAGTTAGGTTTTTGATTTGAAATATTTCTTTTTTTAATGGAGATGTCTAAAGCTATAAATATCATTTGGAGTAACACCTTCACTGCATCCTATAAGTTTGGTTGGCTGTACTTATTTAATATAGATTTATAATTATTTCTTTATGTCTTTGTCTTTTAAATCATATAGGAAATATAAAAAGGAGTTATGAACCAAATATATACTAACATTGGCTTTTGTGTTGACCCATGTAGTAACCTTTTCTAAAGTTCTTGATTCCTTCACATTGCTTTAAGTTACTGTCTAATGTTCCTTTACTTCACCCTGGCTCTCTGACATTTTGAAGAACAGATATATTGTACTTGTAATAAACCACCTCCACTTTTGTTTATATGGGAAGGTGCTAGTTACTCCATTTGTGAGGATAGTTTTGCCAGCTATAAAAATGTTCACTTTTCTTCTTCCAGCATTTAAAAAATGCTGCATCATTTCTTTCTGGTTTCATACTTTTGGTAAGAAATCTGCTGTTAAACCTATCTCAATAGGTTAAACCTATCTCACATCATTCCTAATATGGATGAAGTTGATTTTGTCTTGCCGCTTTCAAGAATGTATATTTGGCAATTTGATTATAATGTGCCTCAGTATGGATCTCTCTGTGTTGATATTTTGTGTGTGTGTGTATTTTTTGAGATTCCTGAACATAGATTCATGTCTTTTACCATATGTGGCTGATATTTGGTCATTATTTATTCAAATTTTTATTATGCTTCTCCTCTTGTTGTTTTTTTTTTCTCTCTGAATTTTCATTACTCAAATGTTGATCTAGTTGATGATATTCCATGTCTCTGAAGTTCTGTTTATTTTGCTTCATTATTTTCGTTTCTGCTCCTGGACCAGATAATTTAAATTGTCCTGTCCATTGGTTATTTCTTCTACCTGTTCAGATCCTCTACTTAAATCCTCTAGTTAAGTTTTTATTCATTTTCATTATTGTACATTTCAACTCCAGAATATATGTGGGGTTAAAAAGGATACTTTTTATCTCTTTAATAATATTATCTATTTTTCACACTTTCTTTTCATTTAGCTCTTTGTCCATGATTTTCTTTAGCTGTTTAAGTATGTTTAAAACAAAGGATTCCAAGTCTTTGTCCAATAAATAAATTGGACTGTGCTGTTTTATATTTGGCATATTTTAATTTTTGGTTCAAAACTATACATTTTGAATATTATTATATAATATGGTAACCCTGAAAACTGGATTTTTCCCCCTCTTCAGAGCATGTTTTTGTTGCTCCTTGTAGCTATATCTAATTCTAAAGTCTGTGTTCCTTTAAATTGTATCCAAATGCTTTTTTTTTAATCAAAGAACTTTTGATTAAACTAATCCACAAGAAAAAGTAGGAAACAGATAAACACATATTTTTCAGATTAGTTCTGAAATGAGATACTTATCAACATTTAGCCAGGTAATTTTTAAAAAAGATTTTATTTATTATTATTTTTAGATAGAGGGGAAGAGAGAGAGAGGCAGAAAGGGAGAGAAACATCAATGTTTGGTTGCCTTTCACCTGCCTCCAGCTATGGGCCTGGCTGGAGACCTGGCTTGCAACCTCATTAATGTGCCCTGGCTGGGAAATCAAACCAGCAACCTTTAGGTTAGCAAGCTGGCACCTTATGCATTATGCCACCAGCCAGGGCATAACCAGTCATTTGTAATTCTGTCTTTGCCTTCACTTCCTGCTTTTATGGAGCAGAGAGTATAACCTCAAGTTCAGCCTGGGTTTTCTCAGGTCTTTTATCAGCATACATCTTACTCTGGACATACACATGGCTTTCTACATTCCCCAATGTGTATAAGGATTTTGAATGCCTAATTTCCCTCCAAATTGTATTCTTCAGCTTTTCCTCTCAAGTTTTGTGTGCTCTATTTTATGCCCTAATTCTTTGTTTTTTTCTCATAAGATATTTCATATTTGCCTTACAATTTTTTGAATACCTATTACTTTTCTTTCCTAAATGTTCTGATCCATGTGTAACAAAGATGAGTGACTTATGTCAATCCTTAAGCCATCCCCCAGACAGTTCAGAGCATGCAAACACAATTCTTTGAAAATAACATATGTTCCGTTTCCTTCAGAAACCAAGAACCAAGGTCCCATAATCTAAATGCAGGCTGCTAACTTAAAAATCACTACTGCACCATGAAAGGTTTTGGAGTAATAACAAATAAAAATTCCTTAAAGAGTTCCTACTGTTTTTAAGTGGATATTTTGATACAGCATTTGCTTGATTATTATAAACTTATTTCTTTCTAGAGTTTTGAAAAAAAAACATTCCGAAAGTTTTGACTTTTTGATGTTTCGGTGTGGAAAAAAACACTGTGGATGACTATCCATGTATTCACTGATATCATGCTGATAGAAATTTTGGACGCATTTTACATATATATTGCTTTCTCTGTTTTTGTAATTGAACTGATTTTTTTATTGTATTTGAAGTCATCAGGCATAAAATTTATATCTTTATTGTCATCACCACTTTTTCTTTTAATAATTTTTTTAAAAATATTTTATGTATTATTTTCAGAGAGAGAGGAAGGGAGAGAAGCAGAGAGGGAGAGAGACATCAATGTATGGTTGCCTTTCACCTGCCTTCAGCTATGGATCTGGCTTGAAACCTGGTTATGTGCCCTGGCTGGGAATCAAACCAGCAACCTTTGGGTTCGCAGGCCAGTGCCTTATCCACTGTGCCACCGGCCAGGGCTCATCACCACATTTTAGAATCATTAAACCATGCATGATAGTTGATATTAGTTAATACTGTTGAAAAATTATTCAATTATTCATTATTTCATTAAAATGAAAGATTTTCAGGAAAATATTTTATGCATATTTTTATGATGAACTTAGTAATAATATAATAAATCTGATGATGTTACCAAATTAAAAAGAAAGCCTTCATCATTATAGATCTAGAATAATATTTACTATAAACTTAGCTATTTGAAATGTTGGTAAGTAAATAATACAATACATCATGAATTATACACAGTAAAGCTTACTTAATGTGGGACTCTAACAAATTATTGAGGACTCAAAAATGAGTTGAGGGGCATTGGAATTATACCCATTAATATTTATTGGATTAGAAAATAAAAATTAATTTCTGAGACTTTTTCTAAGATGTTTATTTAAATATTTAAAATGGCAATAATAAAACAATTATATGTAAATATGCATAATATATAACATAAACTGTTTCCAACATAAAAATAAATTAAAGAATGCCATAATTTTATATATTTGCACAATTGTTTAATATCTGGGTGAAGGAAAGGCATTAGTATTTTCACATGTGTTCCTTTGTTAATTGCTTCATAATAGATTGCTTTGGTTGAAGCATATGAAGAAATTCTTGCCTCATTAATATATGTAGTTAGAAATGTAACATATATTTTAGTAAGTTCCTGTAGCTTCCCTTGAGTTCTTCATGGTCCCCCTGGAGTTTGTAGTTTTCTTTGAGCTTGCTGAACTCATTGAGTTTCTCTATCATCATTATTTTGAATTTCATGTCTGATAGCGTGCTTGCCTCTATTTCACTTAGCAATCTTTCTGGGGATTCCTTCCTTCCTTTCCATGGAGGGTTGTTTCTTTGTTTCCCCATTTTAGGTCACTCTTCTTATTTGTTTTTGCTTCTTAGATTGGTCTGCTTTGACTTCCTGTCTTTGTGGTGTGACCTTCTGTCATGTATAGGTGCTCTTTCTTTACCTCCTGGATCCACCCCTGGTAACATCAGCTCATGTCCCAGTCTGGGCTTAGTCAGCCTGTTGGAGACTACCAGAGATCCACTGTCTTTGTCTGTCTCCTTCCATTGTTAATCCAATCAATCTGTGATCAGCCATCAGGTTTAGGCACCACTAGGCAGGGCAAATGAATTCAGTTGTTAAGTCAATCAGTCTGTGATTAGCTGTCAGGCTTGTGCACCACCGGGCTGGGCAGAATAATTCCTTGGGTGGGGCTATTGTTTCCCCTCAGGCTACTACCACTTGGAGAAGAGTGGTCTGCCTGTGGTATGGGGAATGGTTCAACATTGGGACCTCTGGCTCCCAATATCTCTCCTCAGTGCCACTGCCCCAAACTGTCCTTAAGTGTCTTTAGTCCATTCTACCCCCCATCTGCTAAAGACCAGGGTAAGTGGGTGCCAAAATATTTTCATGTGTGATCCCTTTAAAAACATTGCACATCTTGTTGTCTCCTTCAAGTCAGCCAAATCTGGTGGCTTTTTGCTTTTCATAGCTGGATGCTGTTTTACTCTCAGGCTTGGGTTTAGAACCCATCCCTCTCAGGTGGAACTCCCAGCTGCTGAGTTGTTTCTTCATCCCTTCAGTTCCTGCCCATGAGAGCCCAGCTAGCCCTCCCACATCTCCAAACTTCCTACCAGTCATTTTGTGATGAAGTGGCTTCTTTTGTTCTGCCCATGGGTATAAGGCTTCTCTCCAGCTGGTGTTCTGTTGGTTATTCTGGATTATTTTTTTCCCAATTAAGTTATTTCAGATTGGTCCTGGGAGGAGATTGGTGTAACTCCACTTACTCCTCCACCATCTTGGTTCTCTCTGTAACATGTATTTTAATGTTTTTTCAAATAATTGTAGATGTTCTTTCTTGATACTTCTTGAAAACTTGACAGGAGTTGAATTCTCAAAGCTCAGTTTTACTTTTGAATCTGAAACCATGTTAATAAAATATTAATACTTTGCTCCCTTAAAATAAAATAGTTCATCTTTTATTTTGAAAGAATCTTTTAACCTGTGCATGACTCCTTAATATCATGCATTGGTCATTGGAAAGTATTATTTCACTGAGTCATGAAGATCTTCTACATGCTGGTAGACTTCATTACACAACATAAACAACAACAGTACCAAAGAAAATTCACTGATGATATGACTAGGAACATTTAACTAGCAAAGTATTGGGAAACAGTCAAATTCAAAGTAGAGAACACAGGTTTCTAAATTTCAGGTTTTTGCTTGATGGTTTGAATTTTATAGTTTGTAACAAATGCAGGACCTTGGGCTTTTTTTTTTTTTTTTTTTAAACATAAAAGGCTTATCATATTTATTTTCAAGAAAAGCATTTGCCAAATGCTTAAATCTAATAATTATAGTTTGTTAGTCACTCCTTCCACTAAATATTGTCTTTCTTGAAAAAAAAGGTTAGTTAAGTTCATTACTTAAAATAGTACCCATATACTTGTCACTGAGATACCATCATGTTGATATACATTGGATGTGAGGTTTTATTTTTTTTATTTTTATTTTTTTTGCATACTTCAGATTTCACCACACAGATATCAAATAATCTAAAGTATTGATATTAAATAACTTTTAGAACTATATCAAAGAAAGTGTTAAATGAAACTGTATATTTTTTAGTTGAGTGTATGTCAGTAGGAATAGTGACAGTGGTATAGCTGGATATACAGATTGACTCTAAGGTACCTGGAGTTTTATCTACCATTGGTTTTCACTGAATGGAAAAGTTAACCCAGTGCAAAAAGGTAGTGTCATTAAAATTAATTTCTTTATTATTAATAAAAGTTTGACTTCTGGGACCTGCATTTACCATTTTTCCATAAACCACACTCAGCAAACCTCTGCTAAGTTATAAAGACATGATGCAAAAATTTGCCCACAGTAATGTGACTGAAACAAATAGTGTACCACAGGAAGCAACTTAAACGTGGTTATGTAAGGGTTCAAAGGCTCAAAGTAGGGCTTAACTACTTATTATTCTGTTGTATGTGTGCACGTGTGTTATTGTGTAATTTTCTTTTGTTTCTTAGAATGTGAAAACCTTTGTGTGAGTGCAATTTATATATTTAATTTTTTCTACTCAAATTCAGGAGGTTTAATTTGAATAAAGGTCTAGAAAGAGATTTGAGAATGATTAGCATTTTGAATAACTAATTTGACTAATTAAGCCTATGAATAAATTCTAAAGTTCTTGATTTATTTATCGAATAAATGACACAAGTTTGAGGTGTAATTTAATAAGCTCTTCAGAACCTGAAAGTGCATTTTTATTTGATGAGCACTTAGTCTCTTCTGAAAACAGGAGGAACTGTAACCAAAACGAGGGGATCTTGGAAATGCCAGCTACTTTATTATACTGTGTGTGTGTGTGCGCGCGCGTGCGCGTGTGTGCGCAAAGTAGTTCAATAAAATTCTGTATGAAGAAGTCAAACATACCAAAGAAGAGTACTAATCATAAACCACCATTTCTCCTTCCTTCTGTGTCCTGGGAGCAGTGTTAGAGTCCTTAGAGCAGAGCTGCAATAGTGTAAGTTTATCTAAAATGTTCTTTTACAAATGCAGAAACTGATGCTTAAATAGACTGAGTGATCTAGCCAAGGGCATATATGTTAGTCAAGGGTTGAATTATGACTAAAATCTGACTTTCTAATTCTGATCACTGTTAACTTAAATTTTAATTACTTGTTCCTGTTTGAGAATAGAGCAAGGAAGAATAGGTTTACAAGTGTAACTGTGTGTTGAAAACCTTAGAGAAAATTAATACGTTATGGGAGGCAAACTTCTTACCATTCATATCTTAGTATTTCACACTTACTATAACATTCTTAAGTATTCTTCTCACATGTGGTGAAAGAAAGAACAGGGTAGGGAGGGTGAGAAGCAGATAAATAACAATTATGTAATAACTCATTTGACAGCTGTCTTCTTCATTGTACTCAGTGGAGAAACACTTTGGTCAGAATTTAGTAACTTCCCACATAGTTAATTTTTAAAATGCATTTCTTCATATTAAAATGTCTTTCCATATGAAAGTCACATGCTAGAAATATACTTAAGAAATAAACAACATTAGTTGGAAGATAATCTGAGGAAATAAATTCAATTAGATTCTTATATATTATAGATTTTATAAAATATAGAGTTAATCTGAATAAAAATACTACTACTTAGTAGAGTTGATGAGGAATTTACTGAAAAGTAAAGTCAATAAACTTAACTATTGTTATAATAGAATATTGGATAAAGTAAGAAAAAGGATAAAGAAAGACATGCAAAGAGGAAACATCCAGTGTGCCAAGAAGAACAAAGGTAATTTTCTAGGTTTATATAATAAGTGCTATGTAATGCACTAATTCTTTCTGTGCTTTTGTTTGAATGGTTGAATTGTGTTCACAGTACTACATGACAAGGTGCTTGCAGTTTACTTCATTGACAAGACTGATTTATAATTTATTATTTGTGTGATTCATATTTCTGATATAACAAATCCAATATGGTCAAATACCTTCCCTTCAAAAAGAGACTTATGAAGAAGTTTTTCATTAACTATAAGAAGCAACTCGTACTTTGTTTCTGACAGGGTAAAACTGAGAACATATGGGAATATTTTGGCTAAAGGAATTTTTATAGTTCTGTAATTGTAAAATTTAAAGGTGATTCATTTTGACCTATGTGTGTTAATATATTTATAATAGTAATGACAATGTCTCACATTTAGAGAGTTGAATACTTTGCCTAATGATTTCATTATATGTCCTCTTTTTTTTTTTAAAGATGTGCCTTGTACCAGAACGTAGCTTGTGAGGCATTTTTGTTGTTGTTGTTTCAATAATATGTACTTTGATTTTGCAAATTTATACTACAAACTATGTAATTTCTTAACTAGTAAATAATAAACCTTTGTTTATTGCCTAGGTGATGAATGAGAAAACATTAAAAAGAACTAGATCTTAATATAACACAATAAAATAAAATTTAAAAAATAAAAGAACTAGATCATATATATATATGTATATATATATATATATGATTTCAAATGATGTAAATCTTAACAATATTTAGGCTACTGTATAGTATTTCAGCATCCTAGTGAGAGAAAAGAATAGGAAAAAAATAGAAAATAAGAAGGGAATTATGCTCCAGCTATTAAGCAATAAAATAAAACCAGGGTTTGGCTGTTGACTTATTAGAGAATGCATAAACAACAAGTAGTTTGAAAACACCTGGAATTTAGCTTTGACAGCTATGATTTGCATTCTGTATTTTTAACTGGTTACAAAAAGAGGGGTAAAATGTATGATATACTGTTAGTGAACTTAATGTTTTCTGGCTAATGGCATTAAGCCTATTCTTAAAATATAGTTTATGAAATTGTATATTTTCTTTTTTAAAAGATATGATTAAAACAGTATTAAAGAGAATGAGGAATGAGAACATTTAGAGAGACAGTATAACTTAATTTGTCAGGGACATAAAGGTTCCAATTTCAGTCCTCTTCCTAGCCATCTGACCTTTGTCATGATATTTAACTTTGCTGATCCTAAGTGTTTTCTGTGAAATAAAGATACTAATATCTAATAAGATTTGTTTTTTGTTTGGAAAAGAAGGAATTAATTTTTTAAAATGGGGATCCAAAAAGATTGTGATAAGACATGAAGGTAAAGAGAGATAGGGGATTAGAAGCCAGCCTAGCAGGCTATTAAAAGAGAAACTTAAGTATTATTTATATGTAGAAGGATAAAGTCTTTATTCTAGGACTAAAAAATTCAAGAGAACTCAAAGATAGTGCCTTGTGACTAAAGAAAGAAAACAAAAACAAAGTAAATGGAAGAAAAAAGAAAAAAGTAATGAGGTATATAGTTCATTTTCTCAATAAATGAAGACTAGGATATGGATTTTTAAATTACTATGTATATCTAATTATTATTTAAAAGGCATACTTAATTACAGTATTACTTTTATGGGTTGATTTTAAATTAAGTTCTAGGGGCAACTGGAATTCAAATAAAAACCATCATTATTATAATTATTAAACAATTTCAGATAACAGAAAATAAAAGATTTAAAATATTTAATAATATATTAAAATGTTAACTGATCAATAAAATACAAAATGGAATTGCAATTTTACTTATCAACACAGATACAAATACTAAATAACTGTGTGATTAACCATTTAGCATATTAAGATAGCACTATATCGCCCTGGCTGGTAGCACAGTGGATAAGGTGCTGGCCTGCGAACCCAAAGGTTGCAGGTTCAATTCCCCACCCAGGGCACATAACCAGATTGCAAACCAGGTCTCCAATCAGGTCTGTGGCTGGAGGCAGGTGAAACACAACCATACATTGATACTTCTCTCCCTCTCTGCCTCTCTCCCTTGCCCTCTTTTTAAAAATAATGAAATAAAATATTTTTTTAAAAAAGATAGCACTATAAAAATAATTATAATTCACCATGCAGTTGGATTTTGTATATAAATAAAGCATGGTTAGGAATTGGAAATTTCATTTATACAATTTTTATATCAACACCATAGAGGATAAAAATATGAAGTAGAAATTTTGAGGAAATTTTAAATTGACATATATGATAAATTATTTGTATCTAGAAGAAAGAACTCTCCAATCTCAGAAGGTAAACAAACAGACAAGCACACCAACAGAAGCAGCCCAGTTAGAAATTTGGCAAAGGACACAAACAGACATTTTACTGAAGAATACTTGCAGGTTACAAGTAAGCACATTAAATGATGCTTATTTACTATTAGGGAAACAAATGAAAAACATACAGAATATTGTTACACAAATATCAGAATAACTAAATTAAGAAAAAACACCAATTTAGGTGGAGAAGGAAGAGAAACTGGAATATTTATGCATTGCAGATAAGAATGTAAAATGGTACAACTACTCTAGAAAAGCATGTAACATTTTCTTACAAAACTAACCAGGTGACCCAGCAATTGCATACTTTGGCATTTATCCCAAAGAAAGGAAAATTGATGTTCACACAAAAATCTATGAAAGTGTTCATAGCCATTTTAGTCATAATAACCTAAAAGTACAAATGATAACACAGATGTCCTTCAACAGTGAGCAGTTTAACAAACTGTGCTATATTTCTACCCAGAAATATTACTAAGTGATAATAAAGGAGTGAAGTATTGATATATCCGACAACTAGGATGGATCTCAAAGAGAATTACACTGACTGAAAAATACCAATCTCAGGCCCTGGCTGGTGGCACAGTGGATAAGGAGCCAGACTAAAAACCCAAAGGTTGCTGGTTCGATTCCCCAGCCAGGGCACATAACTAGGTTGCAAGCCAGGTCTCCAGCCAGGTCTGAAGCTGGAGGCAGGTGAAAGGCAACCATACATTGATGTCTCTCTCCCTCTCTGCCTCTCTCTAAAATAATAAATTAAAAATCTTTAAAAAATACCAATCTCTTATTCCTATTTTTCTGAGTTAAGTAACCTAATTTTCCCATATTGTGAAATGATTCTAATCTAAGAAAACTTAACCTGCAGTAATGAAGATACAAGGGATATACAAAACTGTACCTTATTTAGTAAAATCTATTTATAACAAGATCACTTTAAAACATTCATAAGTTAAAGTTGGTTCTTATCTATTCAGTGGCCCTATGTCTTTTGATGTATATTACACAGAAGACATGCTATCTTTCTTATTCACTGTCACAAAATATGTGCTTATTTGTGGATGTGTAATATATAGATTTTGTTAGCAATTTATGTTTTAAATAGCAACCAACTGGACATGGGTGTGTTGTGAAATCAGTCAATCTTTAGGTTAGAATAGGTGCTGAGAATGTAGACCAATTTGGATGTAATTTGCAAACTACTAAACTATATGATTCATGTACATAGATAATATATATTCTCATATTAGCATGTATATTAGATGAGATTCCTTTCAACCAAATTGTGGAAGTATACATTTCCAGTTATGAAGGCCTCCAAACTGGGGATGCTTGGGAAAAGGAATGAATGCTATAGTAAACTTTATTATTGAAATGTGAACATACCTAATCTCTATCTCAACAGACTCTCAAATAGTTCAGGGGTTAGTTTAGAACCACATAGGAAGTAATTAGAATACTGCTCTACAAAATTATTTAAATCCTAGGTCTTTTTATTTATTTGTTTATTTATGTATTTATTTTTAAAAGATCTTATTTATCATTTCCAGAGAGAAAGGAAGGGAGTGAGTCAAAGAGGGGGAGAAACATGAATGTATGGGTTGCTCCCCACCTGCCTCCAGCCACGGACCCAGCTGGAGATCTGGTTTGCAACCTGGTCAGGTGCCCTGACTGGGAAATCGAACCAACAGCCCTATGGTTCACAGGCCAGAGCCCCATCCACCGCACCACCAGCCATGGCGGGCTTTTTATTTTTTACCTCAACTTAGTAGACATAATAATTTGTCTACTAATTATTGGGAACCAGCTGAGCACTGCAAGTGCCATTATTTCTGAAGGCTTCAACTTGTAAAACACATGTAGAGGAAAAACAGAGGGTATTGAAAGAAGTAAGACCTGTGCACAGCCTAAATGAATAAATAAATAAAGCTACTGTTTAAATGGAAAATTCTAAAGAGACTAAGCTGTAGTTCCAGTAGCTTAAAATAAAGTTGGGTTGTATTACCAGAGTGGGGAGGATCTGACTCAAAAACCAAATTCATTTTTTACTATAGGTTTGGCACTGTCTCTAGGACAACTTACACAAGAGTTTTGCAATACACAATTTCTGTGATATATTTCACAAAAATAGCATTCTGGAGTAAAATAAGTATTAAAGAAGAAAAAATCTGCTTAATTTTGCTACAACATAACTAAAACACTACCATTTAACATGTAATAATTATGTAAGCTATTGACATATTTTTAATTTTTTGTATTAACTGTTCAAAATCCAGTATGTACTTTAAATATGTGTAAAAGTATGTATGGGTATAAATGTATTTTTGCATGTGTTTGGTAATATTGCAAAGCATATTATTTAAAAGACTTATATTTTAAAAAAAGTTTTTCTTTTTGACAATTTTATTTATTATTTACAGAAAGAGAGGAAGGGAGAGAAACAGAGAGAGAGAGAGGGAGAGAAACATCGATGTATGGTTGTCTTTCACCTGCCTCCAGCCACATAAAAGAGTAATTCTTTAAATGAATAAATTAATGTAGGCATTTTGGAATAATGAAAAGAAAACTTTGTATTAATATGATTTGAGAAGCTGACAGAAGGCAGTAATTAAATGGTGAATTTTCTGAATGTGAAAGGAAAAAAGAAAAAGTACACATTGGTGCAGAATAGACAGAGGGAATGTTAAGAAGAACAAAGAAAATATAGAAGCCAAAGAACTTATATGCATGACTCATGCACATGAACTAAGGGGGGTATTGCTAAAGGAAATGGGGTACTGGGTGGAAGGGGGCAAAAGGGAGAAAATTGGGACAACTGTAATAGCAAAATAAATAAAGTATATTAATTTAAAAAATACCAATCTCAAAAAGGTATATGTTGTGTGGTTTGATTTATATACCATTCTTGAATTTATAAAATGGTGGGATGAAAAGTAGATTAGTTGTTGCCAGGGACTGCAAAAGGAGATGATGGCAGTGAAAGGGCAGTGTGGAGACCTTAGGGATAGAGCTTTTCTGTATTTTGCCTGGTGTTCATCATATGAGATACAAGTGCATAGAGCTACACACACACACACACACACACACACATGTGCACACACATATGCTCACATAAATATATGTAAAACTGGTGAAATCTGATTGAAGTTGATGGAAAGTATAAATTTATTTTTTGACATAATTTTTCAAGAAATCACTTGTTGAAGGAAATTGGTTGAAGCATATAAAGAATCTTTCTTACAACTGCATGTGAATTTACAGTGACCTGAATGTTATATTAATTATTTAAACTTTGGGAAAGAATAAATATTGTAGATGATATAAGTGGATATATAGAAAAATAAAAGGATCATTTATTTACCATTGGGATTTATAAAGAAAATCTTATATGGTAAATAGTTTAATCATTAATTGCATATCATTTAATATTAGAATGGAAAATGTTCTGTTTACAATTAAAACAAAACATATATACTTAAGACTGTATTGAGTAGAAAATGTAAGGGATCTACATGATAAATTGAAGATTAAATATAATTAATGTACATAAAGCAATAGTAGAATAAGTAGTTCTGAATTAAATGCCTTGTTATTATAAAATGTTTAAAGTTTTTCAATTTTCAATGTATATATTGTGCTACTTTATAAAATTATTAATTTGGTGACTTGAAATTGACTTTAAAGCTTAAATTATGAATGAGTATTACTGAAATATAATTTGAAAATTTATTTGAAAATAATATTGTTTACTATGGTGCATTTGCATTACAAGGTGTGTTTTAATATTTATATCTTCCTAAAATATACAAGAAATAAAATATGTGGAATTTACCTGGAAATAGAAAAAAAGTTTTCAAAGAGAAACATACATATATATGTATATATTTATACTCTTACCTTTCACCTTTGTGTATATAAGTGAATGTATTTCAAATAAGTATGGTGAAATATAATTCTGTAAGAATTGAAGAGGTTGGATTATACAAAATGGTGGTACATTGTGTAGAATTTCAGGAAACTTAAATTTTTGAAATCAGTTTATACCAAAACCTGCTGTTATTAAGATATCTCATAGAATAACTGTATTCCTGAGACCCTAATAAAATTAGCTTTTTTAGTTAAAATCCCAAACTATTATGACAGAAAATAAGTTCTAGAATCAAAACATTTTTGGTTTGTCAAATAATAATTATTCATTATTTAATCTAATCTTGTTCCTAATCTTGTTCGTAATCTTCTCTTTCTCTTTCTTTCGAAACCTGTAATGTCCAGGTCATTTAACTATATTTTAGAAAAGTTTAGGTTCACAGAAAAATTGAGCTGATATGGAAATTTTCCATTCACTCCTTGCCTTCACACAAGGCAAGACCTCCCCAACTATGGACATCCCAAACCAGTGTTATACATTTGTTACCTCAAGGAAACTGCATTGAACTGCAAGGAAACTTACATTAGAATTCACTCTTGCAGTTGTATTTTCTGTGGATTTGGAAAAGGTATCATGATACGTATTACTGTTACAATCACTGATGTTAGTATTTTCATAGTTTGCCTTTTACAGAATGTCATATAGTTGAAGTCATGCACTGCATTTTCCCCCCAAATTGGCTTCTTTTATTTAGTAATATGTATTTAAGGTTGCTCTGTGTCTTTTTTTGGTCAATAGCTCATTTTTCTATTATTATATAACATTGCATTGTGTAAATATACCACTGTTTTCCCATCCACCTATGGAAGAACATGTTGTTTGATTCCAAAAGTTGGCAGTTATGAATAAAACTGATCTAAATGTCTGAGTGCATGCTTTTGTATCGCCATAAGTTTTCAACACATTTGGGTAAATACCAAGGAGTGCAATTGCTGGCTTGTATGTCTAGTGTTGTAACACCACCAAACTATCTTCCAAGGTATGTGTACTATTTTTTTTTATTGCAAACAGTAGTGGATGAAAGTTAGTCATTTTATTTTTATTGAGTGCCTTTTAAAATTTCTTTTGCAACATATTTTCCTCCCTTTCTCTGAATTCATTCAGCACTCTATATGTTTTGGGAATGTGAACCCCTTAAGAGCCAGGCATAGATATGTCTCCAGACCCTTACAATACTTCACTTAATACCTTGAAAATTATGAGTTCCAGTATTTGTTCAAGGAATAAAGAAAGTTGAAATTTTGGTGTGTTAGACTGTCAAATGGAGCATTTTGTTTTACAAATCTATAAATAATCACAAGGTCTTTTGCTAGGCTTGGAATCAAACAATTTGTACTATTTCTGCTAGTAACTTTTTATTTGATCCTTAGCAGAGCAGTTATTTTCTGGGTTAAATACATGTTTCATTCATGTTAAAAGAAATTTCATTTGATTCTTTGGCCCAGCTCTTCAGCTGAGAGAAACAAAGCATTTGCTATAATAAAGGCTGACTTTAAAAAAAACACACACACAAAAAAACCTAATGAGATTACTGTATACCTCTGACATTTTATTTTCAATCAGAGTGAAGGTCAGAACTGAAAGATAACAAAGATGATTTTGTACAGTTAATAAAAACTGCTGTTACTTTTCAAAGAAAATGAAATATTGCTAACTTGTCTGTCTGTAGCTTGTTGTTATCTAAAAGAATCTGCTATACCTAATTTTGGTACTTAAATAATATTTTTTTCCATGTCCTAGATTTTGGAATTAAAAGGGGAATACACCTAGTTTATATGTCAGGGACTAATATAAATATGTACTTTTCATTAATTTCCTGGCATTGCATTATTTGAATTTTTATATTTAACTCTTAAAATGACTTATATATTGATTGGTATTTGGTAGAACTGGTATTTATTGTTAATTTGGTGAACATCCACAATTGGAAGTTTTCTTAATCATATATATTATAATTCACATTTGGTATTTACAATGTGAATTTATCAGTAAAGAGAATATGTCAAAGTAATTTTAAAAAGTAATTACCTGCAGGTTGCAAGCCAGGTCTTCAGCCAGGTCAGTAGCTGGGGGCAGGTGAAAGGCAACTATACATTGATGTCTCTATCCCTCTCTGCCTCTCTCCCTTCCCCTCTAAGAATAATAAATAAAATATTTTTTAAAAAAAGTAATTACCTGGATTATGACAAAAATGAAAAGTATACCCTTGGGAACACAATATACAATAGGAATTTTTATAGATTGATCCTTATAATCAGGGATGGATTTATGAAATTAGTTCTGGATAAAGATAACATTAATGTTAAAAATAATTTAATAGATTGAAAAGTATTACAAAATAGGCAAACTTCAAATGCCAAAACCCATGTTTAAATAATCACTTTATATCCTTATCTAGTTAACATATTTTTGAAGCAATATTTCAACTTTTGTGATCCATCAGTTTTAAAAGTTAAACATGAAATACATGCCTAATCTAAGATTTATTTTATTTTAGATGAACTTACAAATTCATCAGAAACCCGATTGTCATTAGAAGACCTTTTCAGGAAAGACTTTGTGCTTCATGATCCAGAAGCTCGATGGATCAATGGTATGTATGTACCTTTTTATGTCATATGTATACACACACACACATACACATACACACACACTGAATATATATATTTAGTTCTATATAATTAAAATCAAAGTACCTAATGGTATTGGAAGTTAATAGTTTAATCAATGTTATTCTTCAAAGATTACATATACCATTTAATTGGAAATTAATATTGTAGTTCATGTGAAAGGAAACCATTTCCTAAGATAGCTAAGATAGGTCATCAATAGAAACGTTCTCCAAACATTAGATCAATTGTTCAGTATTGGGGGTTCCTTCATGAACATTATTAGTTTTGTGACTATAAATATGTGTTACATTTCTAGCATTTTTCTGGATTAGTCTGCTTGGTGTTGAGTAATAGAGTTTGAGAGACTGCTTATGTATGTGGTGCAAATTTAGCAAACAAGTTAGTTTTTATTTTCTTCTTGGTAACTTTTGTTTTCAATACTAAGTGCTACAAACTATGGAGACTCCTTACAAAGTTGAAATGACTTATATAAGACATGGAACTATATTGCACTTTGTTTTTTGCTGCCATGCTAAAGAAACCACCTCAGTTTTCTTTAGGTTATTTCTGATTTTACTATCTTAAAATGGTTTTAAAAGATAATTTCAATTATAAAATATATATCTCTATCTCTATAGGTATATATAGGCATATATAGATAGAGATATATAGATATATATAATCACTGAGTGACTCCATGAATTTTGGTTTGCCTTTATGAAAGGTAATAGGGAAAGTGATTGAATAACACAACCAGAAGAAATGTGTTGGTAAATAGAAAGTAAAGTTTTAATTCCTTGACTATTCCAACTTGCCTGACCATACTAATCACAGGAGTCAGATAGCTGTTAATATTTGCCCTTGAATTTATTTTAGACATAATATATTTGTGTGTTTTCAAGGCATGGAGTAAATTATTTTATGATAGATAAAAGGAAGTTTATCTTTTCTCTAATAATAATTATCACACTTATGGTCCATTCTTTTCTAATATTCCAATTAAGTGCATTTATGCCTACAAATTAAATGGTAATTTAGGGAAGCTGTAAAAAGAAGGCAACTTAATTCATGAGGGCAGGGGACAAATCATACTGTTGACTTAGCATTGATACATTTCCTGGAGATAAGCAGGTGCTCAAGATTTGTTTTTTGAATAAATGAATGAATGCATTTCATTGAAGCTCTGTGCTGTTTTTTAATAAACTAAGTTTCAGTTGAAATCAGCTGGAGATGACTGTGTATCATGGTGATGGTATTATGCAGTGATTTTCAACCTGTGTGCCACAGACATTTTAAAGCATGCAAAACCTGGCTACATAGGCAGGGAGGCTGACATCTTTTCCTTTGGATTGCCAAATAAAAAAATTACAACAGCCAACATAGCAATAGCCATTTGGTGTGAATGAATCAAAATTATACCTATTTTTATTAAATTGGCAGAAAACATAATTTTGGTGTGCCTCAGAGTTTTAGTAATCAGTTTATGTGTGCCATGAGATAAAAATGGTTGCAATCACTGGGATTATAGATAGAGAAAGCAAGATAGTAATTATATTAATTTATTTGTATATTTTCATTGGAATCATTTATAAATTGAAGAGTTACCATATTGTTGCCTTTGTGCTATTATTTCAGATGAGCACTTGACTACAGGAGGCTAATAAAAAGGAGATACCATTACCAAACATTATTCTAATATACATATCTCTTACAAATCATTCTCTTAATGTGCTATATAGTAATTTAGCAAGTCATCTTTTTACTTCCTAATAATTATTTTCTACTGGAGAAGAGGACAACATGATTATGAAAAAATGTGAGTCATTAGATTCAAAATGCTGAATAACATTCTGTTTTATTCACCATGATTTTGGCCAAGCTATAGAAATCCACAGTCTTTGACTTTGGAAAGTAAGCAAAAATCATGGTCCTCATCTTTCTTCTTAAATAAGATTGGATTATTTAAAGAGACAGTTACTCTTGTGTATAAATGACACTTTGATATTGAAATGCCAAAGGAATGTATGGATATTTAAGCATTGATTATCTAGCTATTTCATTATTTAGGACACACATTCTACTCTAACACTTTGCAAGATACCAAAATCATGTATTTGAAGTTAATCATTTAAGCAATTTATTAGCTGTTCATAATCATGATCTTGAGAAAACATCCTAGGGGAAAGATACAGTGTTATTATTGTATTCTAGGTGAACCATAGGATCTATAATATTCATTTAACATTTTTACATTAAAAACAACCTTGTAGACAGCATTAAACAAAATCTAAGCTTTCAGTGGCTTACAGTCTTTCTACATACCAATTGAGGAAACCAACTCGCTGTTAGCACATTGTGTGCACTGGGCAGCTTTTCAGGTAGGGGGCATAGATTTATACTTGTTCACTCCTCCTATCCAACCCAGATCACTCTCCTGGCAATGGCTAGATACTTCACCAACTTACAGGTTCTTCATAATAACCAGGAAATACAATGAGAATTATATTAATAGAATATGTAACATTGGCCTCATCATTACAGGTTATATCTAAATGCAAAATGTAAGCTCTCTCTTTATTCTCATGAGATGCTCCACCAGGTTTTCTTAGTACATACATCTCTTGAGGAAGATTAAGTTAAGCTCATTTGGAAACTTTGTTTAGTTGGAAGTCACCATCGATGGATGGCAGTGCAGCCATGTCATTTATTATGCTTATTCTTAAATAAAATATCTATGAATGTCATTGCATCCTTTGATGGATACTTGGGTTCATGGTTAGCTTAACAGCTACCTGACCCCATATCTGCTCATAAGCTTGAATCTCTACTTTTATAGCATCTTCTCCTACATATGCCACCTTGTAACCTGGAAATTCATCAGTTTTAGAGTTAGTCATCTCCCCACATATATTTTTATAATTGAATTTATTGGGGTGGCATTGGTTCACAAAATCATATGAATTTCACTTGTACAACACAACAAAATACCAGCTCTGTACTGTATCTTGCGTACATCACCCAAAGCAAAGTCTCTTTCTTTTCTCATTTATTCTCCCTTTGCCTATATCCATTGACCCTTCACACCTGTTTCTCTCTATCACAACATTGTTGTCTGTGTCTGTGTGTATACATTAGCTTAATCCCTTTACCTTCTTTCACCCAGCACCCCCAACATACCTCTCCTCTGACAGCCATCATTCTGTTCTATGTTATCCAGACTTCTGTTTTTGTTTTCTTTGTTTATTTTGTTCATTAGATTCCACATATAAATGAGATCATATGGAAGTATCTTACTCTAACTGATTTATTTCACTTTGCATAATAGCCTCCATGTCCACCTATGCTGTTACTAAGGGTAAAAAAACCTTCTTTTTCACAGCCAAGTAATATTCCATTGTGTAAATGTACCACAATTTTTATGCAGTCATCTACTGATGGGCACATGGACTGTTTCCAAGATCTTGACTGTTGTAAATAATGCTGCAATGAACACAGGACACATATATTCTTTTCTTAAGATAGATTATTGATTATGCTTTTATACTTGTCCCAATATTTTTCCCTTCACTATCCACCTGGTACTCCCTTCCCTCCAGTTATTCCCCCCATTCTTAATTCATGTCCATGGGTTGTTCATATAAGCTTTCTGTCTTCTTCCTTCATCATTCTTAACATCTCCTATTTTGTACCTAGCAGTATACCTCTTAATCTCTGAACCTTTTTTCCCATCCTCCTCTTCCCACTTCATGCTGATAATCCTTCATATGATCTCCATATCAGTGATTCTGTTCCTGTTCTAGTTGTTTGCTTAATTTGCTTTTTTAGATTCATTTTTGATAGTTATGAGTTAGCTGTCATTTTACTCTTCATAGGTTTTATATCATTTTTTAAAAATAAGTCCCTTTAACATTTCACATAATAAGAGCTTGTTTATGATGAACCCCTTTAGCTTTACCTTGTCTGGGAAGCACTTTATCTGCCTTCCACTCTAAATGATAGCTTTGCTAAATAGAATAATCTTGGTTTTAGGTCCTTGCTTTTCATCACTTTGAATGTCTCTTGCCAGTCCCTTCTGGCCTGCAAAATTTCTTTTGAGAAATCAGCTGGTAGTCTTATAGGAACCCCTTTGTAAGTAACTCTTTTAGTCTCTTGCTGCTTTTAAAAGAGTCTTTCTTTATCTTTAAACTTTAACATTTTAATTATGATGTATCTTGGTATGTTTCTTTTTTTTGTCCAACTTGATTGGGATTCTCTGTGCTTCCTGGGCTTATATGTCTATTTCCTTCACCATCTTAGGGAAGTTTTCTTTCAATTTTGTTTTTTTCCAAACAAGTTTTCACTTTCTTGCTCTTCCTGTTTTCCTTCTGGCACCCCTATGATTCAGATGTTGGCACATTTAAAGTTGTCCTGGAGGTTCCTAAGCCTCTCCTCATTTTTTTTCAATTCTTGTTTCTTTTTTTTTTAAGATTTTATTTATTATTTTTAGAGAGAGGGGAAGGGAGAGAGGCAGAGAGGGAGAGAGAAACATTAATGTACGATTGCCTTTCACCTGCCTCCAGCTACAGACCTGGCTGGAGACGTGGCTTGCAACCTGGTTATGTGCCCTGGTGGGAATTGAACTAGCCACCTTTTTGGTTCACAGGCTGGCACCTTATCCACTGTGCCACCAGCCAGGGCTCAATTCTTGTTTCTTCATTCTGTGCTGGTTGACTGTTTATTTCTTCCTTATGTTTCAATATATAGACTTGAATCCTTGCATCCTTTCCTTTACTATCTATTCTATATGGATTTTTCTTCATTTCACTTAGCATGACTTCACTTCTTCCCTTATGCATTTGCCTTACTCATTTATCTGAGCATCATTATCATCAGTGTTTTGAACTATGAATCTGTTAGGTTAGCTATCTCTTCCTCATTTAGTTCTTTCTCTAGAGCCTTGATCTGCTCCCTTTTGGGGTCATACTTCTTTGTCTCCTTAGCTTGACATCCTTTGACCAAGATGAAGACAGACAAGCTTCACCTTTTCACACAACAGAAACAGCAGCAGTTTAAAAATCCCCAGAACTGCCATATATTCTTTTGAATTCATATTTTAGATTTCTTCAGATATATTTCCAGAAGTGGAATTATTGGATCAAAAGGCAGTTCCAGCTCTGGCTGGTGGCACAGTGAATAAGGCACTAGCCTACAAACCCAAAGGTCATTGGTTCACTTCCCCAGCCAGGGCACATAACCAGGTTGCAAGTCAGGTCTCCAGCCAGGTCTATAGCTGGAGGCAGGTAAAAGGCAACCATACACTGAAGTCTCTCTCCCCCTGTGTCTCTCTCCCTTCCTCTCTCTCTAAAAATAATAAATAAAATATTTTACAAAAAGGCAGTTTCATTCTGCATTCTTACTGACTGTGCACAAGGGTTCCCTTTTTTCCACATAATTGGCAGAACTCATGTTTGTTGATTTATTGATGATGGCCATTCAGATTGGAGTGAGGTGATATCTCATTTTGTTTTTCATTTGCATTTCTCTGATGATTAGTGATATTGAGCATTTTTTCATTTGTCAATTCGCTATCTATACTATGTCCTCTTTGGAGGACTGTCTATTCAGATCCTTTACCCATTTCTTAATTGGGCTGTTTTTCTTCTTGGTGTTGAGTTGTATGCGTTCTTTGTATAATTTACAAATTAACTCCTTATGAGATTTATCATTGGCAAAGAAGTTCTCTCATTCAGTGTGTTCCCTTTTCATTTTGTTGATAGTTTCCTTTGATTTGTAAAGATTTTTAGTTTGATGTAATCTCATTTGTTTCCTTTTGTTTCTATTGGCCAAGGAGATGATATATATTAGCAAAAATTTACTATAGGAAATGTGTGGAATTTTATTGCCTATATTTTATGTTTTCTCCTAGGATATTTATGGTCTCATAACTTAAATTTAAGTCTTTACTCCATATCAAACTTACTCTTTTGTTGTGGGTCTGTTTTCATTTTGTCTTTTTGTATGAATATGTCCAATTTTCCTGACAGCATTATTGAAGAGACAGTCTTGACCTCATTGTATATTTTTTACTTTTTTGTCCAATATTAATTGGCCATAAAGGCATATGTTTATTTTTGTGTTCTCTATTCTGTTAAATTGATTTATATGCCTGTACTTGTGCCAATACCATGGTATTTTATCACTATGGTCTTGTATTATAATTTGATATCAGGTAGTTTGATACCTCCAACTTTGTTCTTTTTCTCAAGATTGCTGAGGCTATTCAGGATTTTTTTGTGGTTCCATATAAATTTGAAATACTTGTTCTGTATTTGTGGCATATACCATTGATATTTTAATCAGAATTGTGTTGAATCTGTAGATTACTTTAGTAGTACGGACATTTTAATGATGTTAATTCTTTCTATCCATGAGCACAGTATATGCTTCCACTTATTTGTATCTTCCTTAGTTTCTTCAGTATCTTATAATTTTACAAGTACAGGTATTTCATGTCCTTGGTTAAATTTATTCTTAGATATCTTATTTTTTTTGTTGTTGCAATTAGTAAATGTGTTTGTTTTCTTAATTTCTTTTTCTGAAAATTCATTATTGGTATATAAAAGTGTCACTGTTTTCTGAATATTAATTTTATATCTTGCTACTTTGTCAAATTAATTTATTAGATCTAGTAGGTTTTTGGTGGAGTCCTTACAGTTTTCTATGTAGAGAATCATGTCATCTGCAAACATGACCATTTTACTTCCTCCTTTCCAATTTGGATGCCTTTTGTTTCTTCATCTTGTCTGATTGCTGTGGCTAACACTTCCAGTCCTATGTTAAATAAGTGAGATGAAAGTGGACATACCCATCTTGTTCCTTATCTTAAAGGAATAACTTTTAGTTTTTGCCCATCAAGTATGATGTTAGCTGTGGGTTTGTCATATATGACCTTTATGATGTTGAGGTATAATCCCTCCTTTCTGGCTTTGTCCAGCAAATGGGTGCTGGATTTTATCAAATGCTTTTTCTGAATCTATAAAATGATCATGTGGTTTCTTTTTTAAAGATTTTACTCATTATTTCCAGAGAGAGAGAGGAAGGGAGAGAGGCAAAGAGGGAGAGAAACATCAATGTATGGTTGCCCTTCACCTGCCTCCAGCCACGGAACTGGCTGGAAACCTGGCTTGCAACCTGGTTATGTGACCTTGCTGGTGAATCAAACCAGCAACCTTTGGGTTTGCAAGCCAGCACCTTATCCAGTACTACCAGCTAAGACTTGATAATGTGATTTTGATCTTCCATTTTGTCTATGTGATGTGCCTATGTATTATTAATTGTTGAATATTGTTTCAACCTTGTATTCCCAGAGTAAATCCTACTTGATAGTAGTATATGATTGTATGTTTCTAGGAATTGATCCATTTTGCCAATGTTGTCCAATTTGTGGGCATACAAAGATATGTCTGGACAAAAAGTTACTGTTGCTAATGTAATGAGAACAGTTTACTCAACACTGATGTAACCTGGCAGCCAAAGAGAGTGGACTGTAATGCACATACACTGTAATAGTCAGTAGGGGTGGTAGATACCACGGAGTGAGCATGTGTACTGTGTGGCTATCACATTTAAAATGACTGAACAAGTAGAACAATGAATCTGCATCACATTTTTCACTAAGCTTAAATATTTCTTCATGGAAACTATTCAAATGATTCAGAAGGTCACAGCTATGGGCAACTGGTGAATGACAGCTTCAGGTTTATGGGCCTTCTCATCCATCATCCTTGATGCAGAGTTTTTTGGTAAAACATCAAATCACCCAGGTGATTCAGCCCCAGTACAACCCAGAATTGAAGCCCTGCAACTTCTGGCTTTTCTGAAAACCAAAATCACCTTTGAAAGCAGAGATTTCAGACCATTAATGAGATTCAGGAAAATATGATAGGGCAGCTGTTAAGGATTGGGAGATCTATATGAGGTCCTAAGGTTTCTACTTTGAAGGGGACCGAGGCATCATTCTCCTATTACAATGTTTCTTGTATCATGTATCTTCTTCAATAAATATATGTATATTTTTCATACTATATGGCTGGGTACTTTCTGGACAAACCCCATATTTCTCCATAGTGTTTTCATCCCATTCTTTGTATTTCTGTTGTGTCAATTGTTACTTCTCCTTTTTCATTTCTGATTTTTTTTTGGGGGGTCCTCTTTTTTCTTAATGAGTCTGGTTAAAGTTTTGTCAATCTTGTTTATATTTTCAAAAAAAAAAAAAAACACTAGTTCTTGGTTTCATTGACCTTTTATATTTTCTTTAGTCTTTATGCTGTTTATTTCTACTCTTGCCTTTATTTTTTTCCTTCTGTACACTTACTCTGACCTTTGTTGTTCTTTTTCTTGTTCTTTTAGGTGTAAGGTTAGATTGTTTATTTGATATTTTTCTATCTTCTTGAAGTAGGCCTGAAATGCTATGAGTTTCCCTCTACTTTCTCTTGTCCCATTGATTTTGGGTGCCTGTGTGTTCATTTTCAGTTGTCTCCAGGTAGCTTTTGATTTTTTCCTTGATCTCATTGTTAACTCATTCATTGTTTAATAGCTGTTATTTAACCTCCTTATGTTTGAATGTTTTTCAGGCTTTTAAAATTTTAATTAATATCTAGTTTTATACCACTGTAGTCAGAGAAGATGCTTGCATTATTTCAGTCTTCTTGATTTATTGAGACTTATTTGGGGGTCACAACATGTTGTCTATATTTGAGAACATTCTATGTGCACTTAAGAAGAATGTATGTTCTGCTTCTTTGGGATGTAATGTTCTGTAAATATTAATAAAAATTTTCCAATGTGTGTTGTTTAAAGTCACTGTTGCAGTGTTGATTTTTTTTTTTTTTTTGGTCTGGAAGACCTATCCATTGATGATTGTGAGTTGTTAAAATCCCCCACTATGATTATATTCCTCTCAATCTTCCATTAATATACATCAAGATTTGAAATATATATTTAGGTGTTCCTATGTTGGGTGTATATATATTTACATAGGTTATATCCTCCTGTTGGATTGACTTATTTAATATTATATAATGACCTTTTTTGTCTCTTTTTGTGGCCTTTGTTTTGGTTTTAAAGTTTATTTTGTCTGATACAAGTTTGCTAACTGATTTTTTTTATTCCATTTGCATGAAATGTTTTCTTTCATTCCTTCACTTTTAGCCTGTGTGAATTTTCGTTTTATGGTGGGTAAACAACATATATGTGGGTCATGATTTCTCATACATTTAGTTACCTATGTCATTTGATTGGAGCATTTAATCTGTTTATATTTAAGGTTATTGTTTATAGGTACTTCTTTATTGCCATTTAATCTTTATACCTAGATTTCTCTCTCTATTCCTTTCTTTCTTCTTTTTAAAGCATGTGTTTTAACATTTCTTGCAATACTGGTTTGGTGGGGTAAGCAATTCCCTTAGATATTTTTTTCTTGGAAGCTCTTTATTTCATGTTCAGTTTTATTTCAATAAATTAATTAGTTTTGCAACTTTGCTCCCAGTTCTAAAGCACTTCCCAGACAGCAATAATTTCTCAAATTCACAGTTACCCTTCCTTGGGTGATCAAAATACTTTTGCACTCCTAACTGTTGTGTTACTTTCTATTTTAAATGATAGCTTTGCTAGATATAATTGTCTTGGTTTTAGGTCCTTGATTTTTGCCCTTTGAATAATTGATGCCAATCGCTGCTGGCCTAAAGTGTTTCTTGAAAAATCAACAGACAACCTTATGGAGAATTTATTGTCTATAACTCTCTTTCTCTTGCTGCTTTTTAAGATTCTCTATTTGTTTTTAACCTTTGCCATTTTAATTATAATGTGTTGGTGTGGGCCTCTTTGGGTTCATCTTGACTAGGACTCTGCTTCATGAACTTGTGTGACTTTTTCCTTCACCAAGTTAGAGAAGTTTTTAGCAATTTTTAATTTCTTTGTTCATATATCAACAATTACTTTATTTTAAATTTTAATTTAGATTATATTTTTTCAATTACCATTTATCTTTCCTTTACCCTCTTCCATCTCCACCCACCACCTTCCCCCGACAATCACCACACAGGTTCTCAATCCCAAACTGATTCCTAAACAAAATACTTGTCCAAAGACATAATTAATAAGAAATGAAGCCTGGTTTTATCACTATGTTTAAGTATAAAACCTACCATCTTGCATTGTTTCACTTTAAGATACCTTTCTCAATATCCATACATGTATCAGCTGCCTCTTTGACATGTTACAGATCTTGTTGCTATTAATAACATCACCTTGAATATTTCAATAATGTATCTTCACAGGTGCTTTCATATAATGTTAGCATATATAGTCACTAAAAGAAAAATGTATAAGTATATATTTTTACATGTTCATGATAAAAAAGTGAACAAATGTGTCTTCAAAAGTGCTGGTAGTATGCAATATCACAGTGCAGTATTATGTACCAGTGCTTCCACATGGATCATTTTGGTCTGATTTTTAAAAAAATTTTGCCTATTCCCTGCTTCTAAATTTTTTAACAAATATATGGTATTTTTAGATAAATAATTAAGAAGAAAAATTGCTTTCCTACTTTTAGTCTCATGGGTCTTTAATTCTTCCAGTAGTCTCTTGTCAAATATATCTTTCTAAGATCCAGCTAGAAACCATCAACATACTTTTCAGAGATCATCAGAGGAACCCCTTTGAATAAATCCCATACTCCTCTCTTCATATTTCAAGCTCAGCCTCTTTCCTACTCTTCTATTTTATGCTTCAGCCATGTTGAACTACTTGATATTCCTCAGAAGTCCTCAAATCTTTATTATTTTTATGTCTTTGCCACATTATTTTCTCCACCTGGAATCTCTCCCATAGTCTGATGGCCTAAATTTTATTCCACTTCAAACCTGATGCCCAGGTGCAAAGCCAATGACTAATTTTGTTTTTATTTATGTATTTTTTACCTGTAGCTGTGAGAAGAATCATTTTTTCTAATCTCTAGAGTTTGACTCTGCCTCATAGAAATTTCTTCCTTAATAATAATAATATGTCTAATTTCTTCTAAGAGAGTGCTTCTAAACTACAGTGAAAAACTTTTAAAATTTAATTTTTTTTCTATTTCCAATTTAACATAAATCAATACTTTTGAAAAATACAGTAAAAATAAACTACTAGGAAAAAATAACAGATATTACAAATACAACCCCACATTTTATCTTACTGTGTTCAACAGATATAAAATTACATTTCAGAAATATAGTAAGTTGAAACATAACATTGGAAATGATAAATGGATTTCAAATATTACTTTGGAAGGATATTTACAGGTAATTAAATATGATTAGTGTTATGCTCATAAACATTTTTTCTAATAAGAATTAAACAAATATTTAAATGATCATTATTCACATTAATGAATATGAATTAATCTGAGAATATGTTTATTCTCAGATTTTAACCAGGAACTGGAATGTCAATATTTAAAGATTTTAATGTAATAAGTGATTTTGCTTATTAAGTTGTTTAATATATCCAGGTTAGATTGATGATAGCACTACTCACAGAGGATAACATGTATCTAGACTGTCTCTACTTTTTATTTTATTAATACTCCTGGCAGAGAAGAAATCAGTTTCCAATACAAAGATGATTGTAATGGAAGAAAAGACTGTAAAGTAACCTAAGCAATCTCAGTATGTTCATTTTAAGCTTTTATTCAAAATGAATCAAGTAATACTGTATTTTAAACCTTCAACTCTTTACCAGTAGCCAATTTCAACATTCATCCTTTTTAGACCATTTACTTTTTCTTTATTTATTGTATCTTTTTTTAAAAAAAAAAAAAAGATTTTATTTCATTATTTTTAGAAAGAGGGGAAAGGAAAGAGGCAGAGAGGGAGAGAGACATCAATATATGGTTGCCTTTCACCTGCCTCCAGGCACAGACCTGACTGGAGACCTGGTTTGCAACCTGGTTATGTGCCCTGGCTGGGGAATCAAACCTGCAACCTTTGGGTTTGCAGGCCGGTGCCTTATCCACTGTGCTACCAGCCAGGGTCTATTGTATCTTTCTATTACCATTTATCCCCCTTATTCTCCCCTTCCCTGCTTTACTCCCATGTTTCCCATGAGGCTGAGGTAGATAATTTCCTATACTGTACATTTTCCCCTCCCAATAATATATAGGGTGCATGTGACCAATTGGCAAAATTTTAGTAAAATATATATACCACAAAAGTGTTATATTTTGAAATAAATTTATTCTATATGTAAATACATAAATATAGTAATTATTTTTTAAATTGTTCAAAAAATTCTACATTTGCTGCAATAATAGACTCGATTTAACTTGGGAATCTTAAGTATGTTTTAATTAAATTTTCTTTATCCATGGACATCATCATGTTTTCAATCTTAGCTTTAACAGCCTCTTTATTAGAATGAGGTTGTTTATCAACTTCTCTCTCACAAATGCAGCATACATAATAGTCTAAAGGATTTGCATCTGTTGAACTAGGCAGCCAGATTTCCTTTGACCAAAATTCATGAACATTGACACTGAGAAACTCTTGCACCTTCTTGGTGTTATGTGCTGGTGCAACATTGTTTTGGAAGATAAAATGATATCCACTTGTGACTTGCTTCATCCATGGTACAACTACTTCTCTCAAAATTTCAAGGTAAACATTCTGGATCTTCATTGATGATCTCCTGGATTCTGTGTACAATATCTGGACTTGTATGATCCTTGCATACCTTATACATTTTCCTTGTTGGTGTGGTGACATCAGGATCAGCAATATACACCTTCTTCATGCTGTCAACTGGACATAAATGGATGTTATTGAAGTATGCAATTTCCTTAGCAGTTTACCCTGTACACAGTCTAGAAGTTATGGTTGCTCTAACATTGTGTACCTTTGATATGACAGTTGCTGTCAGAATTTAATACTTTATATATCAAACAATAATATTAAATCATAACTTTAGAAACATAGTTTTTCAAAATTAATAAGCACGTGAAATAAGGAGATGCAAACTTGTTGCCAGTTCATTGTGTGTACCCTGCATATACAGAGAGGACCATTAAAATTATGGCATTCCTTATTCCTACTTTATACCTTAAATAATTGAAACCTAGGTTAATATAATTAATTGTTATGGCTGACCTTTTATTAATTGTTATGGCTGTCCAAAATGTATTCTTTTTGGCCAAAACTGAAAAAAGCAACCATTGAATCTAAAAAACAAACTAAGCAAATAGGAAGAACAGAGACAGAATCATGGATGGGTGAAAAAAGTGAAGGAATTAAGAAGTACTAACAGGCAATTATAGAATAGCCATGGGGATATAAAGTACAGTATAGGAAATGGAGAAGCCAAAGAACTTATATACATGACCCATACACATGAATAGTGATGGGGGGATGGCCTGAGGAAGTGGGGATGCTGCATGGAGATGGCAAAGGCGGAAAAATCAGGATAACTGTAATAGCATAATTGATAAAATATAATTAGAATAAAAATATATACCTATCATTATGTATACATGTATGCATATACTATATATGTGTATGTATGTATGTACATCTCTAACACAGACACAAAAAAGCTGTATAGTTAACTATAATAATAATCTCATATTTATATATTAAACTTTTAATACAAATTGCTTTGTTTGAGTCATGTTTTCTGTGTGTGAATGTGTGTATATTTCTTTCTAAAGGACTAATTTTACCTAATCATATTGTCAGTTTAAATGAGCCATTGAAATTTTTAGATAAAATACAATCATCTATTACAGTTTTTACATAGAATAAACAAGTACTAAGCATGTAGGTACATTTCAGAAAATCTTTGTGTAGATGGATTTACAGAAAATCTTAACCACTTAAAATTAGAGAATCTTAGCCACTTAATGATGTGTGTACACACACACACACACACACACACACACACACACACACATATATATATATATATATATATATATATATATAGTCATTTATGATCAAACATTTACTCAACTGAAATTTTCCCTCCTCCTCACAGTTGTTTGGTGATGTGTGTTCATAGTAGATCTAGCAGATCTAATTCTACTTCTTTTATACATTTACCTTTTATGCTTTTTCCTGATGAGTTAAATACTAATTGCTTAGTACTCTAAAAATGTAAAAAAAAGTATATCACCTGCCTTTGTAAATTTATTATTCTACTAATAAAAATTAAGTTTGATTGCCTGGAACCAGGCTTTGCATTTTTAATTTATTATAGCTAATGCTTATGGTTCTTTCATTTAGGTAGAGATATGTTCATATAAATGAGGAACCTGAGGTTTAGAGTGCATAGGTTCAAGGACGCACAGCTAGAAGGTAGCAGAATTAGAATTTAAGTCCACATATTCTGTTACTTTCAGTAATGATTAGCATAATAACTATAAACAAATATAAATTAAGGAAAAGAATATTAAGAAAAAGACAAATAGAGCCCTGCTGGTGGCTCAGTGGATAGGTGCTGGCCTGTGAATCCAAGGGTCACTGGTTTGATTCCCAGCCAGCGCACGTAACCAGGTTGCAAGCCAGGTCTCCAGCCAGGTCCAGAGCTGGAGGCAGGTGAAACACAACCGTACGTTGATGTCTCTCTCCCTCTCTGCCTCTCTTCCTTCCCCTCTCTCTGAAAATAATAAATAAAATCTTAAAAAATAAAAGACAAATAACATGAAGAGACAATAATTAATTTTTAAATATAAGATTAAACATATGCTATATAATTAATGTAGAAAAAAATGAAACTTCTCCAACAAATTTATGCAAGAACTTTGAAATAAGATGCAGGCCGAAATGGAATTTAAAACTTAATGTGGAACAGAAAACAGTGCATTGGACTGGAATTCAGGAATCCTAGCTTAATAAATGAATATTCACTTTGGGTAATCCTCATCACTTTCTTGAGCACATTTCTTTCATTTTCATAATTATAGAGTTTGACTGAATGTGACACCTAAGATCTCTCCTGTTTTCTTATTTGAGAATTATCTAAATTTGGGTATTGTAGAATAACAGGCCTTAAAGCAAATGACAGTATGCCCAACATATTATCTTCTCTGATAATATCATAATGCCTAGTATTAGTATAATTTAGGGAATGTTATTAATAATAGTACTATTAATATCACTATTTTGCAATTATCTGCTGTCACTTTCAAAACTAGGTTCTATTTTTTTTTTTCAACTTCTAACAGGCTTGCTAAGTGACATAAGTTGATAATCAATTTTATGTTAAGATGCAAATATTTCTTTTATCATCCCTAATGACTTAAGGCACTTAATGTGCTACATATCTATTTATTACTTAAAGATTAATTATGCCTTGTTTCCAATGAGATGAGCATTTGGGTCAATACAGAGTGTGAGAAGGGGATATTCTGGTCTTGGCATCTTTTATGGAACTTTTCAATGGGACTTTGTCGATTAATCATAAAAGTGGAACGAACAATGTAATGAACTTCTAATTATCACCAATTTATGAATATTCACCAATATCTTAGGAATCTTGTTTCATCCAGGGATACAAATAAAAGTGTGGAATTTCCAAGGGTTAGAACAGCTAAAGGAATAAATCTAATTCAGGTGGAAAGAAGAAATAGAACAGTTATTAGAGTTGTGATAAAAAAGAAGAATATATTCCGATCATAACTGCTTTCCGGAATTGGGCTAATTCTGAATGATGCAGTTTATCATTGAGAGTGTATGCAAGGAAGCAAAGGAAAATTATGAACTAGAAATCTTAATTAATGGTTGAAGAAAGTTAGACCTAGAGAAATAAAAAATTAGAGAGCTGTTATCAGAAGCACCACTGGATATGAAAGACCATTCTATAAGAAAGGAGTTAGATTTATCATGTAGACTTCAGAATTAACTGAAATGGAAGTCAGTGGGGATACATCTCTGCTCATCTTCCATTAAGTCACATCTGGTGAGTGTAGTTTTACAACTTTTGGTTAGACTAAGGTAGAAAGTAGTGTGTTCTCATCTCCATCCCTGCTTATAATATAGAGAGGTTGGGTGATCATGAGATAAGGATACTTTAATGGGATTCATATAAAGTCAACGTAAAGGTATTATTTAAACCACTGTTTTAATAATTCTTTGGTTTAGGAAACCATTGACTCATTGAACTGAGAATTCCTAGGGAATGGTGTCAGCCTTCATAGAAATTTGCGCACAAGAAACCTCCTTTGTGTAACATGAGGCTCTTGTATCTTTGTTTTGACTGGGCCGATAGAGTAGATGATTTAAAATTTAATAATTTAAAATCATATCTTATTTTGCACTTCCAGTTGATAAAACCTTGGTATACTCCCCTGTGTTGTCCATACTTCTGTCAGTTTGAAGAAGCTTGAACATTCATTATTAGGGCTGTACATCTTAGCCTTTGGCCTGTCACTATCACATATTTGCAAGCAGCGTAAGAAAGCAGGTAGCTTGCCCTTACCTGGTCTCTGAATTTGTATGTGAAAAAATACACATATGAATTAGTTATATGTGTACATTTTCCCCTTTCATAGGAGTGTGAATGTTCATTAGCCATCTTACTATTTGTCTAATTTTTCTACCATCACCTGAGACTCATGGCAAAGTATATTTTCTATTGCATTCCTTGAAGTTCAATGCCATACAAATCCTATTATATTCAGATAATTTAAAAAGTACAAAATCTCTAAATTAGAAAAGTGGGAAAGGCCTTTTACAGCAGAAGTACTGCTTAATCTTCTTGGGTTGATGCTGAGGGCCATTCAGATGTGTTGCTCCTTCTCAATATACATACAGGCAGAAAAGTGGCCTCTCTGTATGTCCAATGGAGTATCTGACAAGGGAAGGGTTAGGCTTCCAGAAATTAGGACTGATCAATATGGTGGACAAGCCATTTGAACTCTCTTAGTGGCCACGTCTTCATTCATTAGACTGAGGACAATTTCTCTTGCTCCTTCCTTCTACAGTCATTGTGACCATCACAAGGGATACAACTTCTCAAAAAAATTTAAAGCATTTATAACTTTTTTCTTCTACATATTGATCAATAATTGATTTTTGCTTTCTTAGACTGTATGGCCATGGGCTAGTCAACCAGTATATATGGTCATTACTTCTGTTCAAGCACCACAGTGAGAATCACAACAGCAATAATAACTAGTTATTGGGTGTTGAGCCTGTGTCAGGCACTGGGCTGTTTGTGATGTATAATGTTATTTAATCTGCACAAAAACCATATGAATTATTTTCATGATCTTCAATTTACAGTTGAGACTGAGCTTGGAGAGGTTAGTGATTTTCCCAGAGAGTGGCATGCAGAGATGAGGGAAAATTTCTTAGGTTATTTAATGAAGAGGGATTAAAGGCACAAAGTTGAATTAATGCAAGTTAAGAAATTCTGCAGATCTGTATTGGGGACCATAGCTGGTGTATTAAATTATGAACATGCAGACTATGACCTGCTAAATGAAGAGGCACAAGCTACCCTCAGTGGTCAACAACATCAGACCTCCCACCATGGGAAGGTGAGAGGTGATTAGAGGTTCAGTTTCAGTACACTCACACAAAGGAAGTAAAGTCACAAGATTTATTATTTACAGCTCCTGCATGCCAGAGCAGGGAAGGGATGGCTACAAAGAGCCTTGGGAAGGTCAGTCCTCTTTTCTAGCTCAGCAGTGAGCAAAAAATAGAGAACTAGGTAGCAAGCACCTTTATTTTATAATGTGGTTGGGCAGAGGTCACTAACTTTATGGGCTCAGTTGAAGTGTGAGCACAGGTCACTGAAATGTCTGTGTTGCAGCAATTTAAGAGCTGTTTTCTCATCACAGGATCTAATGTACAACAATGTGACTATAGTTAATACTGTATTATTATACTTGAAATTCAGTAGAGGGCTGACGTTAAGTGTTTTTAACACACACACACACACATATAAAGGAGTATAGTAACTGTGTGAGTTAATGAATATGCTAATTAATTTATGGTGATTAGTTCACAATACATGCATACATCAAAATATCAAGTAGTATACCTTAAATATATACTACATTTTATTTGTTAATTATATCTCAAAACTGGGGGGTAGTGGATAAACTTTTATTTCATTACTTAAAAATAAGTCTAAAAAAGTTAACCTGGAGGCATATGTTAGAAGAAAGTGAAAGTTTGAGAATGAGAATTTTGAGTTTAAAATTTTTTATTTTAAAAAACTTTTTGTCATGTTCTCAGACATACTTTCTTTTTTGTACCAGAAACAGATTCCTGCTTTTTGTTATGAAATGTCAATTCTGCTCTGATTCTACCATGAGTATATTAGGAATCTCTGGTTTTTTCAGTAGCTATACTTTGGGGTCAGTACTTCCCTTTGCTCTCCCTTTTCCCCCTTCCCTCTCCCCCACCCTCTTGCTCCCTAATCAACCCTTCCTTTTCAGTTGAAAAAAAAAAAAAAAAATGCCCGCTGGGCTAACAAGCATGCTCAGCCATGTTGGATCCCATGCTAGGTTTTCTCAGAGCAGGGATGGTATGTTTTGTCTTTGTTTTGGGCTGACCAACAAGTTTGTTTGTTTCTGTAAGATGGCTCTAGTAATACTTAGTTAGTTGTCTTTAACTTCATTCTAAACAATTTTGTTCGATTGTATTTTGACAGCTGTCAAATCAGCATGCATTTTAAAAACATCAAAATTGGTGAATTTTTGTGTAGCTATTTTAATGTTGAAGATGGAAGAAAATGAGCAACAGTTTTGGTATATTATGGTTTATTATTGTTTATTATTTCAAGAAAGGTAAAAATGCAACTGAAATGCAGATATTCATATAGTGTATGGAGAAGGTTCTGTGACTGTTCAAATGTGTCAAAAGTGGTTTGTGAGGTTTCATGCTGGAGATGTCTCGTGGGTGATGCTCCTGGTCAGATAGACAAGTTGAATTTGATGGTGGTCAAATCAAGACGTTAATTGAGAACAATCAGTGTTTTACCATCTAAGAGATAGCCAGCACACTCAAAATGCTCAACTTAATCGCTATTGGTGAAAATGAAAACAACATGTCTTTTCTTTTATGGAAAAAACTAAATGGATTTTTTTGGCCAACACAGTATATCCAGCATCAAAAACAATGTCCTGGCATATGTTACTTCAGCCAATGAATTAGTACTTTGGTGTCACAGACCCTCTTTTTAAAAATATTTTATTTATTATCTTTAGAGAGAGGGGAAGAGAGAGAGGCAGAGATGAAGAGAGACAATATACAGCCTTTCACTTGCCTCCAGCTAAAGACGTGGCTGGAGACCTGGCTTGCAACCTGGTTATGTGCCCCGGCTGGGAATTGAACCAGCAACTTTTGGGTTCGCAGGCCAGCATCTTATCCACTGTGCCACTAGCTGGGGCTTCAGACCCTCATTTTAATTTGAAAATAGGCATAATTGTGAAGGTTATCTTTGTAATGTTTCCTTGCAGTTGTAGATGAAATGTATATAGTAGAGGAAGGGCATTATTCTTCTTTCAATCTGTAAAAGAAAGGATAGCCTTCAATTTGTTTAAAGCTTAACAAAAACTACATTATTATGACCAACACCATTACAGAGTGTGATGTGATTAATGATGGGCAAAAGCCTGTATCAGGTAACATCTATATAAGAAGACAAATATTGTTTCTTTATAATAAGGTCTAAGGAGCAAGTAAATAAAATAATTTTTTAAATATTTTATTTTATTTTGTTTATTTTTTATTTAAGATTTTATTTCATTATTTTTAGAAAGAAGGGAAGGGAGAGAGGTAGAGAGGGAGAGAGACATCAATGTATGGTTGTGTTTCACCTGCCTCCAGCCACAGACCTGACTGGAGACCTGGTTTGCAACCTTGTTATGTGCCCTGGCTAGGGAATCGAACCTGCACCTTTGGGTTCGCAGGCCGGCGCCTTATCCACTGTGCTACCAGCCAGGGCCTAAATAAAATAATTTTAAAAATTGTTTTTCTGTTGGGATCTCTAAAATAATCATTTGGGCCATGGAATAGTATGCACTTGTGCAAACCAAGTCTTTGGAACTAGACAAATTGTGCTGGAATCTAATGTACTGTTGGAGGTGCTTTGCATGCCAGTAAACCAGACAATTTTGTTCAAATTCATATTTACCTAGCTCCAGATGTGCCATAAAAGACAAAATGCAAACTTGGAAACTTTAAGATAGATGTAATTTGGAACCTTTATGGTGTAGATTGCTCCTTAGAGCCATACTTTATACCAAGAACAGGAAAACCCTGCAGACATCAGGTGGGGATGATCAAAGTGGGCAGAAAGAGGATGGACTACTCAGAACTCACCATTTCTTCATGACTGAGTCTATATCTATATCTATATATCTATATCTATAGACATAAATTCACTTTATTTTCCTCCTTGACTTTTCAAACTTCTCAATACAATGGCAATTCTAGAAAGCCATTGGGAGAATACTAGGAGATGGTTTAGTGAGGTATTCCTCAGTTTATTGTAAGGTATTTGACAATGGGAACCATGTTATTCATTTTTATTTTACTCTTGTAATTTCCAGCTCAGTACCCACCACTATTTGTTTGGTTGTGTATGTAGAGCTAAAATAGATTCCTAACCATTAACCACCATTGACAGTCATCATCAAAAGTTCTGTTCTAAAATTAGAGGAAGTAAATTCTGGAGTGACTGTTGCATTCTTCAAACTCACAAAGGCACAGAGCTATATTTAAAATCAACCAAGTGAGTCTTATTTTTGTTATAAATTAGTACTAATGTATTACTAGCATATCTGACCTTCTATAATGAAAGTTTCTGATTATAGATTTATTGATCCCATGCAATCTAAAAGGTCAATTTTAAAGGAAGAGGACACAAACAGTGATTGATAGTCAGTGTCTGGGATCTCGCTGAGAAGTGACACTTTGATAATAGAATTATCTGGTTTTATCCCCAAAGACATCTCTAATTCTTAAGATGACTGTTTATGCTCAGCCTTTTTAATTTGTCATTTTGCCCCTTATTCATTTAATTTTTTGACTAACCTGCATATTCTGAGTGTCCCAGAGTTATCTTCTGATTTGTTTCCCTTTTTTAGGCATTAATTCTTCTTATTAATACTTTCAGCACTGCTATATATATTATGATTCCTTGAAGATCTTAATTATGTTACTTCTTTGTATCATCCTCTAAGCTTTTTATTTTCATTTTATTTCTTAGTTTTATGCTGTGATTATATACAATACACATTTTCATAGACCTTTAACTCTAAACATATTCTTAAAACTTTTATTTTTGTAGAAAAATAAATAATCTTCAGATAGGTGAAAATCAGTCATTAGCTCTCCCTCTGAGTTCACAGGATGATGTTCTGTACATTTTTATCCGTTAACATTGCTTTCTTGCTTACCTTTGGAGGCAGGATCCTTTAGACTCAATGGTATTTCCTCTTAACTGTTGGTCTTCAAAAATCCTTATATATATAAGACAGGTGGAGCTGTTGGGATCCTGGATCACTTCTAAGTGTCTTAGGAGGTTCCAACTAGTAGTCATGAGCACTGTTATTGCATTTTTCCCCCATCTTTTTAGTTCTTGCCTCTCTGACATTCTAAGTATCATTAATAAAAAATCATATTACACTCGAAGGTATTTTCTGGAAGTTGACGTTTCTAATGAACATTACAAGAGTGATACTGTATTGAGGACAGAATTAGAAAATAAAGCACAGTGTGTGGGCCACTTCAGGAATCACCTAATTGGCGGACAGATAGATAGCTGGCCTAACTATCTGGTTAAAATATCCCCTTGAAGGGAATGGATGGATGTAATACAACAATAAAATTAAGCTAAAAAATAAAAATTAAAAAAATAATAAAATAGCCCCTTGATTTTTAGATCCAACAGAAAAATAATGAGGGCAAAATGTAGATTCTTTTGGGCCATTTTTTATGTTTTTAAAAAATATTTTATTTATTATTTTTCAGAGGAGAAGGGAGAGAGGCAGGACAGAGAGAAACATCAATGTATAGTTGCCTTTCACCTGCCTCCAGCTATGGACCTGGCTGGAGACCTGGTTTGCAACCTGGTTATGTTGCCCTGACTGGGAATCAAACCAGCGACCTTTGGGTTCACAGGCTGGCGCCTTATCCACTGTGCTACCAGCCAGGACTCAAAAGAGAAAAGCATCAATGTATGGTTGCCTTTCACCTGCCTGCAACTGGGGACATGGCTGGATACTTAGCTTGCAACCTGGTTATGTGCCCTGGCTGGGAATTGAACCAGTGACCTTTGGGTTCACAGGCTGGCACCTATCCACTGAGCCACACCAGCCAGGGCTGTTTTCTTATTTTTGTTTTTGTATTAGCCTATTTTTATTTTTTGCCATCTAGCTGTTGAGCTAAATATTGTGGGTTTTTAATTAAATTTATTGGAGCGACTTTGGTTAATAAAATTATATAAGTTTCAGTTGTAACATTCTATCATATTGGGCTGCCCAAAAAGTCTATTCTGCATTTTTCCTTAAAATAAAAGACATTTTTCATTTTCACCAATAATTTTATTGATTTGGATATTGTGAGTATGTCAACTACTTTCTGCTGTTGGTTTCCAGTGGGTAGAGACCACAGGCATTGCTAAACATCTTAATGTGTAAGACAGCCCCACAGCAAAGGATTATTGGGCCAAAATGTCAATAGTACCAAGAAACTTTGCAAACCACTTTTGACATGTTCCATCAGTCACAGCACTTTCTTCATACACTGTACTTATCTTTCTTTTGCATTCAGTTGTGTTTTTAGCTTTTTTGAAATAAATAAAACATAATATGCCAAAAATATTGCTTATTTTCTTCCATCATCATTATTAAAATGGCTGTTTAAATTTTCACTAATTTTTAAAAAGATTTTATTTATTATTTCCAAAGAGAGAGAGGAAGGGAGAGAGGCAGAGAGGGAGAGAAACATCAATGTATGGTTGCCTTTCACCTGCCTACAGCCGTGGATCTGGCGGGAGACCTGGCTTGCAACCTGGTTATGTGCCCAGGCTGGGGAACCAAACCAACGACCTTTGGGTTCACAGGCTGGCACCTTATCCACTGTGCTACCTGCCAGGGGCATTTTCACCAATTTTGGTCACATTTTTAAATTCACACAGATATGACAGCTGTCACAATACAATCTAACAAAATTGTTTAGAATGAAGTTAAAGATAACTAAGTACCGCTTAACCATTGAATGGAAATAAAACTAAACAAATTTTCAGCCAATCTAATACATCTGTATATTATGTTGTATTGTTCACCATCCCAAGTCACTATTTATCTGCAATTACTATTTATTTGCAATTTACTTTCTTTTTTTATTTTTTAAGATTTTATTTCTTATTTTTAGAGAGGGGAAGGGAGAGAAGCAGACAGGGAGAGAAACATCAATGTATGGTTGCCTTTCACCTGCCCTGTTTACTTTCTTACCTCCTCTCATACCAAGTTCCCTCTGGTAATCATCATACTATTTTCTGTGTCTATGAGTTTTTATTTTCTTAACCCCTTTACCTTTTTTAAAATCCAACCCCAGAGGCGTTTTAGGTGATAGAAACTCTTTCCTGTTTCTTACAATTCTCCTTCTCAGTATAGTATGATATTAACCAAATGCAACTATATTTGTTTCCATTAAAATTTAGTAGAGTTTGAGAGAGCATATAGAAAGTACTACTAATATCGTTTATTATTTTTACTTTTTTAAGTAATCAATGCCAAATTTTTGACTGATTTTAAAATTCTTCAAATCAAAATATTTTTTGTGATTTAAAGGGAAGGTAGGATCAATAAATCACTGAAACTTTGGTGAAATGCAGTAGAAAGATTTATTTTCAGTGGTGGAACCTTTAGAAAAGAAGTAAAGCTTAATGGGGTTTATAAGAAGGAATAGAAGATGTTGAGTGGACAAGAATGCACCAAAGAACCTTCCAGGGTGAGGGAATAATGGTAGCTTTATATTCAACAGCTGAGAAATGTCTTGTTTTTTCTTCTGTTTTTCAGTTTATTGGCTGATTATTCTGCCTGGTCAAAAAGTCCTATTTTTTTTAATATTAATCTTTGTAAATATATCTGTAATACATACAAAAATGCTCATAAAAGAAAACTATTTAGATCAAAGTTTTCAGACTTGACCATGCAAAAACCTGGGTTCCAAAGACATGTAACTGGAACAATGCAAGGAACAACTACATGAAAAAATTTTGATTCCCTGCTTCAACCAGAATAGTCTCACTTGAAACTGGTTTTAATGTTGAGCTTTCACATACACACATGTGTACACACATACACACATACACACACACTTCATTGAAAAAGTAAACCCATAAAGCAAGATACATTTACTCGAAATCCCCTACCAAAGACTTAGCTTGGTGGTCATTTTTCTTGTTTAACTTACTCTAGGTGACAGGATAATTGAGAGCTTCTCTATAGGCTTGGAAACAATTATACTTTGGAATTCATACTTATTTTTTAAAGGTCATTGATTTTTGCCCCATGATGATTTTACAAAAGGTCAGGGAAAAAGACATAGTAATTGATCATGTTAGGATGGAGTTAATTCATGAAGAATTGAACACCTGATCTTGAAAACTATAGTGGATGACAGTTTGTGGAGAAAGAAGATAAAAGCACGCAGCAAATAGAATAAATATGGGGCAAGAGCTGCAGTGGCCAAGACAGATTCCAATTCTGCCCCTTGCAAGCAACATGAATAGGAAAGTTAGGGTTTAATTCCTGCAATGCATATTTTGTAAAACAAGGAGATAGATTTAAACAAGATCAGGTTAAACAACCAATATATGTTCTGGAGCCCTTCATCTGTCTAAGTCATGTACTACAAACATAGGAGCTCCGACGATGAAAGATGAACCTAACAATAACATGTATCAGAGCCCCCTGGAGGCCTTGGTAAAACAAATTGCTGGTCCTCTTCCCCAGTTTCTGATTCAGTAGATGTGAAGAGTGGCATCTCTAGCAAGTGCCAGTAATGGTGCTGGTCCTTTGGCACTTAGATAACCCTTAAAATAAACAAAGTAGATGTCTTTCAAATCCATGAAAGTTGTCTTCTTGAAATAAGAAGACAAAATAATGACTCTTCTGCTTAAAGAGTTGTGAAGACCTTTGTTATTGAACAAATTAACTTGTTTTGAAAATCAAAAGTTTACGAAGTTTGTCCAAATGAGTATGACAGTATTTACTATGATTTTTACATTTTTTATTACACAACCCTTTTTTATTAGTATTTTCATAAACTTTGAGCTATGCTCGATCACTTCCTAATTTTAGTTTATTCTGTCTTGCTGTTATAGTATGCCTGTCATGTGCATTTTGTTTAGGTTTTCAAAGTGAACTCTCAAGTTGAACTCTTCATGCCTCTCACTTTTCTGGTAATTTGAGTATATTGCCACCAGATGGCAGAAGTGAGCTCTTAAGTTAATGTCCCCTGAAAATATTTGCAGACTCATCTTTTCAAATACAGCCAACCTAGCTTTTTCATGAAAATATGTGAACATAGAGCTCTTTCATCAAACACCATTTAAAGATGATTAGTTTACAAACTAAATTTTACCATATCACATTTATTTTCCTTTCCTTAAATATTTTTAATGCTATATACGTTGTTCTGTTTTCAAAAGCATGTTGCTTTTCTGATGGTGTAAACCTACTCAAACTAACTTAATTAATGTTTTTCTTTCTGACTGTTACCTTGCTGAATATTATTATTTGGACACAGATCCAAACTTACTAAGACTGTGTGATTCTCACAATGGAAGTAAAAAGTACTAAAGAGAGGATAATTCTGATATTCAAATATTTTAAGAAATACCATTTGAAAAGGGGTATAAAATATTCAAACAAATGGGATAGAACAACTAAATAAAGTAGCCACTTTTCATAAATGTCTTCAAATTATGAATGGATGCTTATAAGAAATATTGTACAAGAGGTTCTTGAACAGAGTAAGTGTTGGGTCTTTATTTTCCTGTGGCTCTAACCATGACCCTGTTATAACTTATGCTAATTTTTTCTAATGCTTGTTCCCTTGTAGGATAACTAGCTTTTCATGACTTTTCAAAATTCATGTAGTTCAGAATATAAAGTTGGGATTTTGCATTTTGAAAATTTGTTTTCATTAATCCATGTAATTTGGTTGGTCATATTGTTTAAATTATGGAGCTAGAAATTAGAGAAATGCTCTCAATATGAATTATGGAAAGAAAACTATTGAATGAAAGACTTTAGAAAGAAGAAAAACATTCCATGGGATGTCTTGGATTTAGAAATATGAACAATCATTTTCTGGTGTAGTTTTTGAAAACTGCAATTCTTGTATTGCTATTTCTTTAGCTCTGGGTATTACTTAAGACAGTAAATGGAAAGGTAATCATACCCTTTCGCAGTAAGAAAATTTCTGCAGGTTTTATAGTACCTGCTTGATTTCAATAAGTATAAAAGATTTTGTAACTTTGCAGTATTCCACATTCAATGTAAAGACAAGATTGATTCTCTTGAGCTCAGCAGGATGAAACTCTTAGCAAGTGTGAAACCCTCATAATTGGCCCACATCCTTTCTATAGTGCTAACCATCACACAGACAGAGGCCTTTACCTGCGATGAGGAGCTTTTGACTCAGCTCTGAACCAGAGAAAACAGTGGTTAATAAACCCTGATCAGAGACCAGATTATTTGACCAGTCCCTGAGATTTATAATCTGGCATATAACATACAACCATCATCGAAGTCAAAATAATAGGTTTGTATTGGAATTCTAGCATAGACCTTTACTTTGACCTTAGGCCAATTATTTTATACAAAGTACTAGAATGATAAATACAAGCCAACACATAATATCTGCCTGCCCTCAAGAAATGTATGAACAACAAAATTGTTGATGCAGTCAACTTATTGGTATTAAAATATGTAATCTATACTATAGATAAGTATGATACTGTTGATAATTTTATGATAGGCGTAGAACAGTCAGTTCTTTGAAGTCACAGGGATGTTGCCTGATTATTTAAGGAGAAGATGAAGTTTCCTAGACAGTGGAACAACTTAGCTAAAACCAGCAGAAGAAGTAGAAATAACTATTTTTATTAAATTTTATTTTTATTGTATTTTTCCATTACCATTTATCCCCTTTATACTCCCTTCTACCTCCACTCACCCTCTCCCTCCCACCTAATCCACAATCACCACACTGTTGTCCTTAGTAAATGTGTAAGAGCTTGTCTGTTTGTGTTACACACAGATAAGAACAACGTAACTTAACTATGTAGTTTAGTAGGACCATCCAATGAGATAGGAAATCTTATTTCTTTTCTTTCAGATGAGAACATATATGTTTTGGGAGGTGATACAAAGTGATTGATTGTATACAGCAATGTTGCAGCTGAGGTGTTGAGTCCAAACAATGTTAATGTGATCAGTTCCTGTGCAATACTGGGCAAAGTGTTAGACAAATGGACTTGCAAGTCTTTCCCAGAAAGGTCATATTAAAGCTATGTAAATGGATTGGAACGGTAATGGATAATTGAATGAGGGGGAGAGAGATCTGAACATTATGCCAGAGAACTCTCTCCCTTAAAATATAAAAATAGGAAAAAGGAGCCAGAAAAATAAGCAGAGACATTAGAAATAGAAAGAATGTTTCAAAGATGTGTAATCAAAAAGCTAACTTAAATTATCTTGGATATAGCATTTTGCAACTTACTGGTAGTGTTTAATAGAAGAAATTCATTACATTGTTGAGAGGAAAAACCTGGAAACAAGGCATTGATGGGTGAATGTTGAGAGAGGGAATAAATGCGGGATGGGAAGCTCACTCTTGCTCAAAACACATTGTGGAGATATGTATACCAAGAGGTAGGGACATGTAAAACACATACTTCTTTGCTTGTGTGCAGATTGAAGACTTTTAAAGAAAATTGCTTGTCTTGTTACTGTTATACCATTTTGTCTTAATTTTTTGTAATCTGATAGGAATGGGAGTATATTGCCTAGAATATAAATTCTGAATTTAAACATACAATGTGTAAATTTTATGCATGAACATCTAAAGGTATTTTGAGTTTGTTCTTAGTGTTAGGAAAAGGTGTGATTTCTCAGTACTCCTCTTAAGGATTAGTAACAGGCATTTAGAATATTATCAAGGTGATAATATTCTCTCTGTCTCTCTGTCTGTCTCTTGCTGTCTGTCCCTGTCTCTGTCTCTGGCTGTTTGTCTGTCTTAGCTTTGCTCTTCCAGACATTCAGAACCTGAATTTCAGTAATGAGCTCTCATTGATTATATGGGTCTTATTTTCAATGCTATCTCTATGTTAGTTTCATATTATTAGGTCTATTCTTCCATCTAAATTCCTTTGAATGAAGAAGAGGTATGAAATAAAAGTGTGGATATTTCACTGTCAAGAAGGGCTTGAGTTGGTATTTAGAAAACATAGTATGAGCTAGAATAGTTTTTGCCCCACTTTCATTTTCTGTCCACATTTATTCCCACCCATTCATTTATGCTTTTAAAAGAGGGTGTAGGAAATTAATGAAAAGTAAAGAGAATAGAGATAAAAATGTTGAAAAATCAATAATCTAAATTTCTATCTTAAGAAATAACAAAGAGAAGAGCAATTTAAATCCTCCAAAAAATCTGAAGAAAAGAAATAATAATATGAATGAAAGCAGAAATCAATGAAATTAAAAACAGGACATGATTAGAAAAATCAACAAAACCAAAGGTGCTTGTGTGAAAACATCAATAAAAGATAATTCTCTAACCAGGCTAAGAAAAGAGAGGACACAAATCAATCATAACAAATGAAAGGGGAGCATCACTATAGATGTGATGGTCATTAAAAGGATAACAAAAGAACACAAGGAACAACTTTTTGCCCACAAATTTGGTAACATAGGTAAAATAGACTAATTTCTTGAAAGATACAATCTGACAAACCTCACAGATTAAGATATAATTAATTTGGATGGGTCTATTTGAAAGAAATTGAATTAATATCTAATAACTTCCAAAACAACACACACACACAACAGGCCTACTAAATTCTACCAAAATTATATCAATTCTTTAGAGTTTCTTTCAGATGATAAAAACAAAGGGAATACTCCATAACTTATTCTATGAGGCTGGTATTACCCTAATTCCAATGTCAGACAAAGACATTAGAAGAAAATAAAACTAAACAACAATATCTTTCATGAACATAAATGAAAAAATTCTCTAAATCAAATCCAATGATATATAAAGTAAGCTATACACCATAACCAAGTGGAATTCCTCCCAGGAATGCAAGACTGGTTCAACATTCAAACATTAATTAATGTAATCCATCACATCAATAGGCTAAAAAAATCACATAATATATGCAGAAAAAAACATTTGACAGAAATCCAACACCCATTCATGATAAAGCTCAATAAATTACTGATAGAAGGAGAATTACACAACTTGATAAAAGATATCTTAAAAAAAATCAACCTACAGTTAAAATGATTCTTAATGATGAGAAACTAGAACCTTTCTCACTAAGATAATGAACAAGGCAAGGATGTTTCCCTACCAGCACTCATTTAATATATATATATATATATATATATATATATATATATATATATATATATATATATTTTAGAGAGATGGGGAGGGAGGAAAAAGAGAGGGAGAGAAATATGATGTAAGAGGGAAACAATTATTAATTGCCTCTCATACATGGGGAGAACCCACAACCTAGGCATGCGCCCTGACTGGGAATCCAAGTGGCAACCTTTCACTTTTCAGGATGGCCCCCCTCCAACTGAGCCACTCCTTTTAAACATCACACTGCAGATTCTAGTTAATGCATTCAGACAAAGAAAAGAAAAGAGAAGAGAAGAGAAAAGAAAGAAAAGAAAAAAGAAAAAAAGAAAAGGGAGGGAGGGAGGGAGAGAGGGAAGGAAGGAGAAAAGAAAAAGTATATAGATTCATCAGAAAGAAAAAAAAATGTTTACAAATGACTTGATCATTAATGGAGAGAGAATTTGAAAGAATCTCCAAAACAAATGTGGGGATTATTCAATGATTATGGCATGAATGGACAATCTGAGTCTTTAGGTAAGCAGATCAAACTAAATTTTGAGTGGGAAAAATAACAATCCAGTTAATGAACCTAGAAATACCATCTTGCGTATGCTATTTCAAGGTGAATTTTTGTCACTTGCAACGTTACCAAATTAGTCTTTCTAAAAACTGTCCTAATTTTGATTTACCAGGTTTATGTCCACATGACTTTTTTGCCAGTGTTATCCCATATATATGAAAACATTTAATAATTTTATTTGTAATGTGACATTATTTTGAACATATTATAATAAGTTCCTGTTTTTTGATTCCTGTATTACATTATTGTATTAGTGAGAAAAGGTTAGTTAGGATAATTTCTCCATAATTAGGACTCCCTTGTTGAATGACTGCCTTACCTATTTTTCTAACATTAACCTAAAAAACAAATAGAGCATAAGAAACATGACCAAATGTGAAGTATTTAACTATTAAACAAATATAATCAGAATTCAGCACATTTACACTTACATACTTGAGTTATGTTACACAAGATGTGACATATACTTTTATGTTTCATAAACAAAATTGTCAAAGATGAACAGATTAGCCAACATGATATTCTAAGAACTATCTACCTATAGCAATTAAGGTTGACTGTACAGGTAGGACTGAATATCAGGACCTATTAAACTTATTTTTAAATGTTTGCCATCGTGTGGAATAATTGATGGTTACACAATTTATATACCTTATATTTATTACTAAAAATCTGTTAGGAAATTAATTGTATTAGTCAAACTTTATAAAGGAAGCAAGGGTAATTGATACACTATTAATTAAAAGAATCAAGTGAGCAAGATAAACAGGCTTCTTTGTTTCTTCTGGCCTAAGTAAAAGTAGAAAATTCTGTGTTCCCAGATAAATTCATATTGTAATATATCTTTAACAATCAATAAATCTTTACTGATTACCTTTTAAGTTTTCAAAAAAAAAGTTATGTAACAATACAAAAATATGAAGAGTACAGTACAATCTCCTTAAAAAGTTTCAACTATACCTGCAGATTATATATGTATGTATATATACATATATAACATATATAATATGTATTATACATATACTATATTATGCATATATCTTTATTTTCTTTTTATTTAAAAAATTTCTATTTTTTACAAAGGAAAAGAGATGAGTATGATTTTAAAAGGTTTAAATTCACCTGTAGCCCTGGCTGGTGGCACAGTGGATAAGGCGCCAGCCTGAAAACCCAAAGGTCACTGGTTTGATTCCCAGCCAGGGCACATAACCAGGTTGCAAGCCAGGTCTCCAGCCAGGTCTATAGCTGGAGGCAGGTGAAAGGCAACTATACATTGATGTTTTTTTCCTTCTCTACCTCCCTCCCTTCCCTGCTCTCTAAAAATAATAAATAAAATCTTTAAAAAATGTTTTTAAAAAATCGCCTCTAAAATAATGCAAGTATATATCTCTATATTTTCATTTTATTGTAAAAATTGTTAGTTACAAAGAAGTAGAGATAGAAGTATAGTGAAATCTACAGACCCTGCGTTTATACCTACATTCACTGCCCCTTTCACCTGTTCACCTTTGTGCTCTGCGGAGGGAGGCAGACCCTTTCCACTGTGACCTTCAGCACTTGATTCTAGAGGTGGGAGGCTCCAGTGAGAGACAGGAGGAATGGGACAAGACAACCTAGGAGGTCTCTCCTCATACTTTCCTTTAAACATTTAACATTTTTCCATATTTGCTTCATTAACTTTATTTTTCTTAAATAATTTAAATAAATCACTGACATGTTGTTTTATCTATAATGTGTCTGGAAAACATAAAGGTATTTCCTCATAACCAAACCATCATTATCACATCTATCCAAGATAGCAATAATTTCATAATACCATTACTTTAGTTGTTTAATTAGTTCCTAATTGTCCTAAAATGTTCTTTATAATTGATATGTTTGAACCATGCGCCAATGAATATTTCCATATTTTAGCATATCTTATGTGCTAAATATACTTGGGTATATTTATACTAAAATTAAATATTTTTTAATCTAAATGTATATTTTAATCAGATAATTTGTGGTTTTGTTTGGTGAGTCTAGAAGTCATACCAACATTTCATTTGGCTATTATGTTTTTATTTTCTTTAAATTTTTCTTTTGTTTTTAAGATTTTGTTTATTTATTTTTAGAGAAAGGGGAAGGAAGGGAGAAAAAGGGAGAAAAAACATTAATGTGTGGTTGTCTCTTGTAAGCCCCCTACTGAGTACCTGGCTTGCAACCCAGGCATGTGCCTTGATTACTAATTGAGCCAGCAACCCTTTGGTTTGCAGGCCAGTATTCAATCCACTGAACCATACCACGAAGGGCTATCTACTATGTTTATGTCATGATAAATATTTAGCAAGCTCCAAGCTGTTTTAAACTTTACATTATATAATTAAGAATGGTAATCAGTCAATAAAGAATTAAATGAATAAGATATTGACAAAAGCCAGGAAGAAAGAATGAGGAAAACTGGTAGAATGTGATTGGAGGAAGGGACTCATGGACATGAGGAAGGATTTCTCTAAGAAAGGAGATGAAACCAATAGCGAAATTATGGAGGTCATCTACACATTTGTAAACATTAAGGAATGTTGTTTTGAGAAGAAGAGATTAAAGATGTAAACTTTCTGGGATGGGAGCAAATTAATTTTTTTGAAGACTTCAGTGAGGTATTAGTTTCTTGGGTGTCTTGAGGCTATTTGGAGACAAAGTCAAGAGGTAGATAGGTTTCATGTTATTTAGCAGTTTTTATGCTGTGGAATGGCATTTGGATTTTACTTGAAGTATGAAGGGAAGCTTTCAAGTAGGTTAACAGCATAAAATAATTTTCTGTGCAAATATCAATTTGGTTTCGGAGAATTGTCTGAGAGCCAGGCTAGCATGTTGGACTGGTAAGCAGAAGGTAATTGAGGTAGATCAGGTAGCAGGCAGAAGTAGTTCAGACCAGGGCTGTAGCCATGGAGACGGAGAGACAGGCATATATTCCAACAGCTGCTTGGACAAATACTTCAGGGCTCCCCAGGACAATTCAGGTAGCTCTGCCTGCTTCTTTCTTCATCCGTCCAATAATTGTCTCAGTGAACCGACATCACAATATGTAAAAAGCTATTTTGAATTGCCTGATTACATTTTGTCTTGACTACCACACTGTAAACCTCTTGAGGACAGAAAGAAAATGTGTTATGTACATTATCATATTCATATTTAGTGTTCAACCTATCTGTGGGGAGAAATTAATTTAATGGGCATCTGCTTTGCATTCCACAAATGATTTTCAAAGAATGAAGTTTCTGCAATTTGATTAATTAATAACCGAACTATATATATATACCTTATATAAACTTGGCAGTTGTACATGATATACTATATATTATATTGTATATAACATCCAGTATATATTATATATAAGTAAAGTGTTATACACTTTTACATGTCATACACAGTGTACACTGTATATGTTATATATATAATATACAATTATGGTGTTGTAGTAACTTTAAGGACCTATTTTTATTTGAATTTTATTTATTATTTCCAGGAAGAGAGGAAGAGATAGAGGGAGAGAGAGAGAGAGAGAGAGAGAGAGAGAGAGAGAAACATCAATGTATGATTGCTTTCACCTGCCTCCAGCCACACACCTGGCTGGAGACCTGGCTAGAGACTTGGTTGGAGACCTGGTTATGTGCCCTGGCTGGGGAATCAAACCAGCCACCTTTAGGTTCACAGGCTGGTGCCTTATCCACTGTGCTACCAACCAGGGCAAGCCCTTTTTCATAACCCTTGAATGTTTGTATGCAACTTGGGGTCACAGCAAAAGTAATCAAACACATATATTTTCAGCCTGTTGAGAGAAACTAGATATAAGTTTCTCAATTTTCCTTTACCTAATCATAAGACAGATATATATTCCCACCTTTTCTACTTCTCCTTTTTTGCAATCAAGTCCACTCCTTGCTTTATTACTACTATTATTAGTGCTATTATCTCTAATAATTATAATTTATTGAGTACTCACGCTGTGACTGACTCCAAGAAAAGTACTTTATTTCAACCATGTTACAGATATAGAATCTGAGACATAATGATTCAAAATATTATGCAAGGGCCTAGGCAAGGAACATGCATAAATGACTCATGGACAGGGTGGGGAATGACAGAGGGAGTGGGGGGTGAGCTGGGCAGAGAAGGGCAAAAGTAGAAAAATTGAGACAACTGTAATAAAATAATAAAATATTTAATAAAAAATAAAAATTACATTCCAGAAAACACAAAGGGACTCCATTAGGAGGATAATTATTTTTCTTGATAATTCACATATGTAACCCAAGAACATACAATGGCAATGATAGTATTATAAATTACTGTCCCAACTTTAATTAATGGGTACTTATAACACAGGAGGAATGTACTTAATTTATATTACTTATGATTTACATAAATAATTTGGTTAATCTTAAAATTATTCTCTGATTTTCCAAGTGACATTATTTATGTCTGAAAGAGTTCTGACATTTTGCTTTATTCTCAATCCATGTACAACTTGCTGGAGTTTCATGTGTTTCCTTATCTTTTATTTATGAAGTTTGTGGTAAATTAACTTACATGTATAAAAATCTGTTAATATACAGTCTTTATTGGAGTAAAAATGTAAATTTGTAGCTAAGTAAAGCAGAGCCTGTTAATGTGGTACCTTGGTGTATGACCCAACAATTAGTGTTGAGACTAACAGGTCTTTATTTATAATATTCTAACCTTGGGGGTGGGAGGAAGCTGGGAGCTTCAGCTTGGAGTCTTATTCTCCCAGGCAACCCAGCAATTCTCTTGCTCCCCAAAAGGCTATAAGGCCAATATTTCCCCATCCCTTATCTGACAGCTCTCTCCTTTGGGATCTGGGGTATGCTGTCATCAGCCTCCATATAAGTCCAGAAAAGCATATTCCATATTATAATGGATCATAGTGAAGCCCAGGAAAAGCACTAGTTGTAAGACAGTGTCCTTTCCATATACCCTGAGTTGCAAGAGTCCAGATAGAGTCCATGTTGCAAGGCAAAATCCTTGTGGCCTTAGAGTCAGCTAGATCAGGCACAATTAAAGTAGCACCATGCCTGCTTTCTTACTAGCCCAGGCTGCATGGCCAGATCCTGACTACAAACTGCATAGCTGCTTGCTTATCATGCCTACATCATGGCATTTTTCACAGGGCTGCTGCAATGTGCTCCTTTTCTCAAGACTGCCTGTCCTTCCTTTTAAATCCTAACCCAGAACTTCCTATGTGATCTTTTCTTTGACTCCTCCCATAATGAGCTACATTTACCATTTTTTCTGTATTGTTTACATTTCTTTTCAGCTGCCATTTTTAGCCATGGCAGGAGTACCCATCACAGGGGATTCCCAGAAGGGCCTTTACCTCCCCTGGCTATTTCAGGAGTCAGGATACCTCCTGAAAGTCATTTATACCTTTTGCCATGGGGCAGTAGCAGAGCTTTTATTTAGCTACCAGCTTGTCATTGATATGAAAAGATCCTTAAAAGCTCTATTATCTCCTTCCTCAATTCCCCAAATCACGGGCTGTTGGAAAGTTCTGTACCTTGTTTTAACTTGAAGTCAGGAAAGAACATTTTTATTTCATCATCACATCCATATACACTTTTAATATAAATTCTCAAATGATTTTCTTTACTGGCTGAATTTATTGTATTAACTGTGAATGAAAAGAAGGGTATAAATCCCAGGAAATAAATGGTTTGAGATGAATACTTTTAAGAAACAGGAAGCAAATTATCCTTTTAAAATTAATTTATAATGGCTTTTAGTTATGACAGCATCAAGGTGTTAAATTCTCCCAAAGAGACAAATATAGTGTTAAAATTTTTGTCAAAAAAAAAAAAAAAACATTTCAGGGCACATAACCAGGTTGCAAGCCAGGACTCCAGCCAGGTCCCCAACTGGAGGCAGGTGAAAGGCAATCAGACATTGATATTTCTCTCTCTTCCTTCCTCTCTCTCTGCCCTTTTCTCTGAGAATAATTAATAAAAATTTCAAGAAAAAAAAAAAAGGCAAGAAAGAAAGAAAGAAAACATTTCACAGTATGGGATACTAACCAAAATTAGGCAACAGGTTAGTAAGAATTTACTCTTGTTATATATGCAAGGGCTGCAGGTTAGAAGACTAAAAATCTGTGGCCTTCTTCCCTGCAAACTTTCATCTTTATTCCATACCCTAATAGGATCAGCAGTTGTTTTAACAGTTGACATTGAAAACCAACAACTTGAAGTCCGTAGAGAACTGACTCAGTTTGCAATAATAAGTGAAAACCTTTGGCTTTAGCAGGTAAAAGTAAAAACTTTGATGGTAATAAATCATGCACACACACACACACACACCTCAGCCTCAGAGTTTTGTTAGCACAAGTTTATTAAAGAGAAAGAGAGAAACAGAGACAAAGAGAAAGATTTTATATTTTGTCAACTTGTTTCAGGCAGGTGTCATTTTCTATCCGTGTAATATGAGAAATATTAGCTAATTTTTCAAATAGCCTAACAAGTTTGTTTCATACCACAGTAAAACTGAAAAACAGCAGTTATGATTGTTTTAATTATAATAGTATTTTTCCCAAGATTTTCCCAAGATTGTATTTTGACATGTTTAAACATACTGAAAATTAAAAGAAAGTACAAGGAATACCACACCTACTATCCACTGTAAAAGTTGATTTACATATTTGTAAAAAAATATTTGTTCATATTTGCTTGTTATATATGTACAATATTTTTCTGTATTAAAAATAAGTTGGAGACATCATAGCATAACATTCTTAAATACTTTTACATGTCCCTGTATTAAAATTTTACACATTATATTTATTTGTCTTGCTTTTCTCTTTTAATCAAAACCAGTCTTCCCTGCTTATTTATTTCCTTATTTTTTATAGTAACCAGGGTGATCCTTCTTGAGAATGTCCTGTATTACAGATTTGATTTAGTCTCATTTCTGTTGTTTGCTTTGTTCCCATATCCCCTAAAAATGTGTATACTTGAAATTAAATTTAAGGACATAATTATTCCTTCATTATTCTTGGTTTTCATAGGAGTAATTCAGAGTGTACTGACTTCATTTTGTTGCATATCAAAAGTACATTTTATCAGGTGATTCATTTATTAAGGATGCTGAGTCTGACCATTTGATTAAGTGAGTGATCAGCAGATCCCTGCATTTAAAAGAATGTTCTTTTGCAATTAGTAAGCCATCTCTCAGGTGGTAATTTACTTCAGCACCATATTGTTCTCCCACAACCTTTCACCCAAGGGTTTTACCATATAACTGCATATATTGGCAACATGTACAAAAGTTTGTTTTTAATTTGAGGTTTACAGGTAGTGATTGCTTTCATATTCTTCTCTTCATTTTATATTTATTACCTGTCATTTTACAAAATGAGCTTTTTTCTCATTAGATGGCAAGGAATACATTTCCCTTAAAAAATGCCAGGAAAAACTTCATCCTTTCCTTTCTCTGTAATAGATATTGATTAAGAGGTTATAGTAATAGCAAATGAGTCTTTTATCTTTTTTCTCTTTTTTTCTTTCTCTTTCACTCTCTGGACATTTGATGTTTTACTGTCATCCACAGTTCCAAACTCACAAGGAATTTGCCCAGCCCTTTCTAAAAGAAAAACCCTAATTTTTAGTAGGAAGTAGGGAGGAACATTTAAAAACGCAAGATTTAGGGGAATATCAAGAAGAAAACATAGGCAGTAAAATCTCAGACATTGTTCATAGCATTATTTTTTCTGATCTCAAGCAAGAGAAACACAAGAAAAATAAATGGGACTACATTAATCCAAAAAGGTTTTGTGCAGCAAAGTGAACCATCAACAAAATTAAAAGACAGCACAATGCATGGAAGAACATATTCACCAATACATCTGATAAAGTGTTAATATCCAAATTTATTAAGGATTTATAAAATTCAACACCAAAGAAAATCTAATAAAAAATGGGGAAAGGAGCTGAATTGACATTTCTTTGAAGAGGATACCAGATAGCCAATAAATGTATGAAAAAAATGCTCAACACCACTAGCCATCAGAGAAATGCAAATTAAAACCACAATGTGATATCATTTCACATTTGCCAGAATAGCCATCAATAACAAATCAATAAGCAATAAGAGCTGTCAAGGATGTGAGGAAAAGGGAACCCTGGTGCATTGTTAGTGGGATTGCAGACTGGTGCAGCTATTGTACAAAGCATTTTGGAATTACCTCAAAAAATTAAAAGTGAAACTGTTTTTCAGCCCACCAATTACATTTCTGGAAATTATCTGTGAAAACCTGAAACATTAATTAGAAAGAATAGATTCACCCTTATGTTCATTTTATGGTTATTTACAGTTACCAAGATCTGGAAGCAGCAGCACAAGTGTCCATCAGTAGATGGGTGGATGAAACAGCTATGGTACAATTTCACAATGGAATACTACTTAGCCATAAAAAAGAAGAAAAGTTTGCCCTTTGTGACAGAATGGATGGACCTGAAGAACTTTATACTAAGTGAAATAAGCCAGTCAAAGACAAGTGCCATCTGATTTTATCCATATGTGGAATCTAATGAACAAACTGAACTAACAAGCAAAACAGACAGACTCATAGGCAGAAAGCAGGCTAACGACTCTGGGGTGGGTTCTGGGGTGGAGGGATGGACAAGAAAATAAAAAGGACTCATGGACTGTAGTGTGATAATTGTGAGGGATTTTGGAAGAGGGTAGAGGGGATAAATAATAATGGAAAATACAATAAAAATGAACTATTAAAATTAGTAAATAAATATGCATGTTATTTATAATAGTTAACATCTATAGTGAAATTTATTACAGTTTTGCTCAAATCTCTATTCCCAAATTATATTTAATTATGCCTTGCAATTCCCTTTTAATCAAGACCAGTCTTTCCTGCCCACTTATTTACTTACTTATTTGCTTGTTATTTTTTTCCTGTAGTAACAAAAATAAGCATACAATACTAATTTTATATGCATTTTTACATTGAAAACATGTTAATCCTGTGCTAATCATACTGGCTTCAAAATTATGATACAGTATAAAAATAAAATAAATCAATTATAAAATACAATACTTTTGATAATTCTTTTTGGCCTTAGAATATAAGAATGTAAGTTCAGTGAATACTTTTGGTCAAAACTAAATTAAATACATTATTTTTTATCAGTTGTCACATTAACATTTTGATATACAATTGGGTTAATTTCTTTTTCATCTTATGAGTTCCTTCTTTTTTATTTAATTACATTTGTTTTAATTTGTAAAAATTTTACATTACAAATTTTTAAGTCTATATTACTTTAAAAAGAAATGAATGCAGAAAAGATTCATTTAATTATATTTTGTGTCAAAGGATGGTTCCTCTGAACTTCCATATCAAAAAGGGGCTGTTCGGTTGGGCACATTCTCACTGTGGTAAAAGAACACATTACCTTGACAGATTCTTAATAAAGTCTTGGAAAAGGGAGAATAACATTGGGATACTAGCAGTGGGATAATCAAATCATGAGGATGTAGCCATGATGTTTTGTGTGTTTAGATGGCACCCTATTTTTTTCTGAGTCTTATAGGTTTCAATTTTTACTAGTGTCTGAACTGTCCATAAACATGTGTTTATTTGTTTTTAATGTAGAATTAGCATTATTTTTAGATATTCACTAAAGCTCTCCACACATTTACCTGAGAATGTACTATGAACCTTGCATGGTATGGTCCTTACAGAAAAAATTTGATTTAGGAAAAAAGCCTGGCTTTTTGTTCCAGGTAAAAACTTAGTTTAAGTTGCAAGTTAGATTTCTAAAGGCACATAAATTGATAGCCCTGGCTGGTGGCACAGTGGATAGGGCACCGGCCTGCAAACCCAAAGGTCACTGGTTCGATTCTCCAGCCAGGACACATAACCAGGTTGCAAGCCAGGTCTCCAGCCACATCCATAGGTGGAAGCAGGTGAAAGGCAACCATACATTGATGTCTCTCTTCCTCTCTTCCTCTCTCCCCATCCCTCTCTCTAAAAATGATAATTAAAATCTTTTTAAAAAATTGAATGCTAGGATTTGTCAGGGACTGGAAAGGGTTTCGGAGGAGAGGGAAGCTTCTGTCTATTCTGTTGACTGTTATAGAGAGCTGTTGGTTGCATGAGCAAAAGACTACCTGTGTACATTTTATCATTACATTAGAAAACATTAAAAGAGATCATGTATAATATTTATTGGGGCTAAAAAGTCTGTTTTTTTCCTAAAATGAAAGACACATTTTTCATTTTCATCAATAACTTTATCTTTATATTTTGAGTGGGTGATTATCTTCCACTTAGTAGAATATTGATTTTTCTCAATTAATGTCTTGATTTGACCACTATCAACTTCAACTGGCCTACATGATCGTGCAGCATTGTCCAGTGAAAAATCTTCAGCACAAAAGTTCATGTTCGATCAGAAGCACCTTATCCATACATTGCACAAATCTTTTTCTGTTTCAGTTGTGTTTTTTGCCATCCTTGCAATAAAGGATAATGTGCCAAAAATGTTGTATCTTTCCTTCCATCTTGAATATTAAAATGGCCACACAAAAATTTACCAATTTTGATATTTTTAAATGCATGCTGATATCACTGCTGTCACAACAAAATCTAACAAAATTGTTTCAAATGAAGTTGAAGACAACTAAGTGCTACTAGAGACATTTTACAGAAAAGCAAGAACAAAAACAAACTTTGTGGCCAACCTAATACATAAATTTATTTTCTTTATTTTTATTAATGTTGTTGTCCTACATTTATCCCATTTTTACCCCACCGCTCTCCCCTGTTCCACCCTCCACATTTCCCTCCCACAGTCAATCCCACATGTTGTCCATGTCCATGGGTCATTCATGCTAGTCCTTGACTCTAGCATGTTCCCCTTCTTTGCCTCTTTCTCCTCCTCCTCCCTCCCTTCTGCACACTGAAAGTCTGTTCCTTGTTTCCATGCCTCTGATTCTGTTCTGCATGTTTGTTTGTTTTGTTAGTCTCTTGTATTAGGTGAGATCATACAGTATTTGTTTTTCACTGCCTGTCTTATTTCAGTAAGCATAATACTCTCCAATTCCACCCATGTTGTCACAAAAGGTATGAGTTTCTTCTTTATTTTTGCTGTGTAGTATTCCATTGTGTAAATGTACCAAAGTTTTTTGATCCATTAATCTACTGGTGGGCACTTAGGCTGTTTCCAGCTCTTGCCTATTGTAGATACTGCTGTTATGAACCTAGGGGTGCATAGGTTCTTCTGAATTAGTATATCAGGGTTCTTTGGGTATAATCCTAGCAGTGGAATAACTGGGTCAAAAGGCAGTTCCATTTTTTAGGTTTTTGAGGAAGTTCCATTCTGTTTTCCATAGTGGCTGCACCAATCTGCATTTCCACCAACAATACAGCAGGGTTTCCTTTTCTCCACATCCTTGCCAGCACTTGTTTGTTGATTTGTTAATGATGGCCATTCTGAGAGGTATGAGGTATCTCATTGTAGTTTTAATTTTCATCTCTCTGATGGCTAGTGATGTTAAGCATTCTTTCATATGCCTTTGGGTCCTTTGTGTGTCCTCCTCAGAGAAGGATCTTCTCAGGTCCTTTGCCCATTTTTTCAAATTGGGCTGTCTGTCTCTCCCTGGTGTTGAGTCATATTTTGGAGATCAAACCCTTGTCTGAAGTATCATTGGCAAATATGTTTTCACATACAGTTGGTTCCATTTTAATTTTGCTGATGTTTTCTTTAACTGAGCAGAAATTTGCAGTTTGATGTAGGTCCATTTGTTTATTTGTTCCATTATTTCCCTTGCCCATGGAGAAGTATTGGTGAAAATATTACTGCATGGGATATCTGAAATTTTAGTGCCTATGTTTTCCTCTAAGACTTTTATGATGCCATAGCTTATGTTTAAGTTATTTATCCATCTTGAGTTTATTCTGGTGGATGGTATAAAGTGGCTTAACTTTATTTTTTTGCATGCACCTGTCCAGCTTTCCCAACACCACTTGTTGAAGATGGCTATTTGCACTCCATTTTATACTCATTTCCCCCTTGTCAAATATTAATTGACCATAGAGTCCTGAGTTTATTTCTGGGCTCTCCATGCTTATGCCAGTATCAGACTGTTTTGATTACAGTAGCCTTATCATATAGTTTGAGATTTGGTATTGTGATTCCTCCTACTTTATTCTTCTTTCTCAAGATTGCTGTAGCTATTTGTGGTTGTTTTACGCTCCATATACATTTTTTAAGATTTTATTTATTATTTTTAGAGAAGGGGAAGGGAGAGAGGCAAAGAGGGAGAGAAACATCAATGTATGGTTGCCTTTCATCTGCATCCAGCTACAGACCTGGCTGGAGACCTGGTTTGCAACCTGGTTATGTATACCCTGGCTGGGAATTGAACCAGTGACCTTTGGGTTCACAGACTGGCATGAAAAAATTTATCGTATAAATTTTTTAAGTGTTTTTTCTATGTCATTGGTATTTTAATTGGGATTGCATTGACTCTATAAGTTGCTGTGGGTAGTATGGATATTTTCAGATGTTAATTCTTCCCATCCATGAACATCATATATGCTTCCATTTATTTGTATCTTCCTTAATTTCTTTAGTGTTCTGTAGTTTTCTGAATATAGTCCTTTTACCTCCTTGGTTAAGTTTATTCCTAAGTACTTTATTTTTCTTATTGCTATAGTAAATAGGATTTGTTTTCGAGCTTCTATTTCTGATGTTTCATAGTTGGTATACAAAAATGCCTTAGGTTTCTGGATATTGACTTTTTATCCAGCTATTTTACTAAATTTGCTTATTAGGTTGCATAGTTTTTTGGTGGAGTCTATCAGGTTTTCTATGTACACTCTCATGTCATCTGCAAATAATGACAGTTTTACTTCTTCCTTTCCAATTTAAATGCCTTTGATTCCTTTTTCCTGTCTGATTGCTATGGCTAGAACTTCCAAAACAATGTTGAATAGAAGTGGAGAGAGTGGACAGCCATCTTGTTCCTGATCTTAGGGGGAAAGCTTTTAGTTTTTCCCATTGAGTATGATGTGGGCTGCAGGTTTCTCATATATGGTCTTATTATGGTTAGGTATGCTCTCTCTATTCCCATTTTGCTGAGCATTTTTATCAAAAATGGATGCTGTACTTAATCAAATGCATTTTCCACATCTATTGATATAATTTTATGTTTTTTGTCTTTCATTTTGTTTATGTGGCATATCACATTTATTGATTCATGAATATTCTACCATCCTTCCACCTCTGGATGAAACCCACTTGATCATGGTGTATGATCTTTTCAATATATTGCTGGATCCAGATTGCCAATGTTTTGTTGAGAATTTTAGCATCTATTTTCATCAGAGATATCAGCTTGTAGTTTTATTTCTTAATTGTCTCTTGACTTGATTTTGGGATTAGAATAATGCTGGCTTTATAGAAAGAGTTTGGGAGTCTTCCCTCTTCTTGTATTTTTTGGAATAGGTTGAAAAGGAAAGGAGTTAGTTTTTCCCTAAATTTTTGGTAAAATTTGCCTGTGCAGCCATCTGGTTTAGGGCTCTTGTGCGCTAGGAGTTTTTTGATTACTGCTTCAATTTCATTAGTTGCTGTGAGTCTATTCAGGCTTTCTGCTTCTTCTGGATTCAGTTTTGGGTGAAATTTGTCCATTTCATCCAGCTTGTCAAATTTCTTGTCATACAGTTGTTTATAGTAATTTCTTATAGTCCTTTCTTTTTAGTGTTATTGGTTATGATTTCCACTCTGTAAATTCTGATTTTGTTCATTTGGGTCCTCTCTCTTTTTTCTTGATGAGTCTGGTTAAAGGCTTGTCTATTTTGGTTATTTTTTTCAAAGAACCAGCTCCTGGATTCTTTGAATTGTACTTTTAGTCCCTATGTCATTTAATTCTGCTCTTATCTTGATTATTTCCTTCCTTCTACCACTCTGGGCTTTGTTTGTTGTTGCTCCTTTAGTTCTTGCAGCTTTATGGTTAAGTTGTTTATATAAGCTTTTTCTAACCATTTTAGGTAGGCTTGTATTGTTATAAACTTCCCTCTGAGGACTACTTTTACTATGTCCCATAGGTTTTTGGCTGTTGTCTATTCATTTTCATTTGTTTCCAGAAACTTTTTGATTTCTTCTTTGATCACATTGTTAACCCACTTACTACTTAAAAGCATGTTATTCAGTCTCCATGAATTAGAATGATCTTGGGGTTTTTTTGTTTTTATTTTTTTTTTTCTTTGAGGTTGGTTTCTAATTTCAAGCTATTGGGACCTGAGAATATGCTCGGTATGATTTCAGTTTTTTGTATTTGTGGAGGCTTGTGTTGTGTCCTACCACAAGACAAACCTTGTGGTCTATTGTTGAGAATGTTGCGCGTGCATTTGAAAAGAATGTATTTTGCTTCATTAGGGTGAGGAGTTCTGTACATATCAGTTAAGTCCATTTTATCTAGAGCACAGGTGGCAAACACAAGGCCCAAGGACCAAGTATGACCTTCCACTTTATTTTATCCAACCTGGCACCTTCAGCCTAGGACCTTGTTTAGCTTAACTGGTAAGGAGTAGTTACATTTATATAGTCCTAAAATTACATTTTGCTCTTTGAAGGCAACAGCAAGGTTGATGTGGCCCCTGGTGAAAATTAGTTTGACACCCCTGATGTAGAGTGTTGTGTAATGCTACAATATCCATGGTGATTTTTGCTTGGAGGATTTGTCTATTGTTGACAATAAGGTGTTGAAATCCCCTACTTTGAGTGTGTTGCTGTCAGTGTCCTTCTTGAAGTCCTGCAAGGTGTTCCTTATGTATTTGGGTGCTTCTGTGTTGGGTGCATATATTTATAAGGGTTATATCTTCCTGCTGGATTGTTTCCTTAAGTAATATGAAATGTCCTTCTTTGTCTCTTTTGATGGCTTTCCTTGTAAAATCTGTTTTATCTAAAATAAGTATTGCTACCCCAACCTTTTTTTTTTTTAATGTCCATTTGCTTGAAATATATTTTTCATTCCCTTCACTTTCAGTCTGTGTTGGTCTTTTGTTCTGAAGTAGGTCTCTTGTAGGCAGCATTTATGTGGGTAATGTTCTCTTATCCATTCAGCCACACTATGTCTTTTGATTGATGCATTTAATCCATTTACCTTTAAAGCTATTATTGACAGGTATATTCATTGATATTTTTCCCCTTTGTACCTTTGTTCCTCTCTTTCTCTCTGTTTCTTCATCTTTTTAAAGCAGACCCTTTAGCATCCCTTGCAATGCTGGTTTGGTGAAAATGTATTCTTTTAGCCTTCTTTTTCTGGGAAACTCCTTATTTCACCTTCCATTTTAAATGAGAGCCTTGCTGGGTAGAGTAGTCTTGGTTGTAAGACTTTATTTTCTATTACTTGGGATATTTTTTGCCATTCCCTTCTGGCTTATAGTGCTTCTGTTGACAAATCATTTGATAATCTTATCAGAGCCCCCTTATATGTTATTAGCTGTTTCTCTCTTGATGGTTTTAGGATTCTCTCCATGTCTTTGAAATTGGCCATTTTAATTATGATGTGTCTTAAGAATGAGTCTGTTTGGGTTCATCTTCATTGGGACCCTCTGTGCTTACGTAACTTGAACGATGTTTTCATTCATTAAGTTAGGGAAGTTTTCTGTCATTACTTTTTCAAGCAGGTTTTCTATCCCTTGCCTTCTCTTGTTCTGGTATCCCTATGATACAGGCATTATTGCATTTCATTTTGTCCTGCAGCTCTCTTAAAACCTCTTTATTCTTTTTCAGTCTTTTTTCATTCTGTTGCACTGTCTTGGAATATTTTTCTACATTATCTTCCAGCTGTCTGATCCAGTCCTCTTCTTCCTCTAGCCTGCTGTTGATTCCTTCTATTATATTCTTTAATTCAGAAATTGTATTTTTTATTTCCTCCTGGCTCTTATTGATAGTTTCTATGTCCTTTTTAATGCTGGTGTAGTTCTCAGTAACTTCCTGATAGCTTCCCCCGAATTCTTTATAGTTCCCCTGGAGATTTTTGTAGTTCCCTTGGAGTTGTTTGTGGTTTTCTTTGAGCTTGCTGAGCTCATTGAACTTCTCTATCATCATTACTTTGAATTCCATGTCTGATAGTGTGCTTACCTATATTTCATTTAGCAATCTTTCTGGGGATTCCTCTTTTCCTTTCAGTGATGGACTATTTCTTTTTCTTCCCATATTTAGGCGTCTGGTCTTGTTTGCTTTTACTTTTCAGATTGGGCTTTTTTGAATTCCTGTCTTTGTAGTGTGACTTTCTGTTGTTTAGAGGTGCATTTTCTTTACTGCCTATATCCAAGTCTAGTGACATCTGATCATTCCATAGTCTGGGCCTAGTCCACCTGTTGTAGCCAACCAGAGATCCACCTTCTTTGTCTGTGCCCTTCAGGTTTTAATCCAGTTATTGTGTGCTCAGCTATCAGGTGTAGGTACCACTGGGTGGGACCAATTAGTTCTGTTGTAAACCAATCAATCTGTGATTGGTGGTCACCTTCGACACCAATGGGCAAGGCTAATTAATTCAGTCGTAATTCAATCAATCTGTGGTCAACCACCAGGCTCAGGTGCCATTGGGTGGGGCAAACTGATTCCGGTGGGCAAGACTATGATGCCCCCTCAGTCAGAAGCCGCTTGGAGCAGCCTAGTCCACCTGCAGTATTGGGGAAGAGTCAGCACTGGGATCTTGATGACAGCTCCCTCATTTCTCTCCTCAAAGCCACCATTCCAGACGCTTCTTAAGCATCTGTAGTCCACCCTGTCCTCCCTCTGCTGGAGCCCCAGGTAGGGTGAGTGTTAATATATTTTTGTTGTGCCAAAGTTTTTTGATCCAATCATCCACTGATGGGCACTTAGGCTGTTTCCAGCACTTGGCTATTGTAAATAGTGCTGCTATGAACATAGGTGTATATAGGTTCTTATGAATTGATGTTTCAGGATTCCTTAGCAAAAAGCTTTGATACATTTACACAATGGAATTCTATATAGCAGAAAGAAAGAAGGAACTCGTACCCTTTGCAACAACATGGATGGAACTGGAGAGTATTATGCTTAGTGAAATAAGCCAGTCAGTGAAGGACAAATATCATATGATCTCACCCATTACAGGACAATAATGAACAAAATTAACAACAGGCAACAGAACCAAATATATGAATACAGTGAATAGGCCTTCAGTGGTCAGGGGGAAAGGGGTTGGGGGAAGAGGGAGGCAGAGGCAAGGAAGGGGAGCAGCTTAGACCAGAACCTAGTATAAAGGAACCATGGACATGGACAACAGGTGGGATTGACTTTGTGGGGAATGGGTGGGTGGGGATGGGGACAGAGGGGAGCAAAAAGGGGATGGATGTAATACAACAGTAAAATTTTTTTAAAAATAAAAATAAATTTAAAATAAATAAATAAATAAATTTTTGTTGTGGTCACTTTAGTACTTCTCTATCTTTACCACTCTCAGGCTAGCAAAGCCAGCAGCTTTTTCTTTTCACAGCTGGATGCTGTTTTACTCTCAGCTGTGTTGCTATAGACTGGGAAGCTCAGCTGCGGTTTTAGAATCCAAGCTTCTCAGGTGGAGTCCCTGGGTCTATCCCTTTGATTGCCACTGTTGGGAGCTCAGCCAGCGCTCTCTCATCTTCCCAATTCCTACCAGTCATGTTGTGATGAAGCAGCCTGTTCTGTTCTGTCCACAGTTATAAGGCTTCTTTCCAGCTGCTGTTCTGTTGGTTGTTCCAATCCAATTGTATTTTTCTCCAATTAAGTTGTAATTCCAAACTGGTCCTGGGAGGAGACTGATGTAGCTCCACTTACTCCTCCACCATCTTGGAATCTCCCTAATACATAACTTTAAATCAACTATTAGTTAAAATATAAATCTAAGATTCATGGAGAATTGGTCATCTTTGGTGGACATTTGACTAAAATGAGCAGATTGTGAAAAACAATAAGAGAAACAATCTATAAAGTCAGAGGTGTATCTATAAAGAATTTGAAATATAAATTTGTTCTGGGTTCTTCACAATGAATTTAGAAACACATTTTTATCTTGATACTTGTAGCACTATTAGTCCAGGGTTGGCATACATACAGTTATACACAAACTTTGTTTCCTTAATAGTGACTCTAAGTGGCTATATTAGGGGTTTTATTTGCACAGGATTAAGCTATTTTGATCTATTCAGTGGAGTCTAAGTACCTGGGATTATTCAACCTTATATTTTTAACTTATGAAACAGTTTTTAGAAACCTTTTTTTAAATTTAATATTGTTGTTGTATTACATCCATCCCCTTTTTACTCCCCTCTGTCCCCGTCCCCACCCATCCACTCCCCCCAAAAGTCAATCCCACTTGTTGTCCGTGAACAGCTTTTGCTCTCACATATTTTAACCAGTTAGTTTGGAAAAAAAAAAAATCAAAACCCTTAACTTTCATTGGAAGCATTCTAATCCTAGTATACACGTAGACCCTCTTGATGTAAATAAGATACGTGGGTGCTTCCACTGCATTATTTAGAAGGTCCCTGTTGTGTTAGGACTCAATGGAGTATGTACAATTTTTAATTTATTTATTTATATTAGCACTGTAAAGAATTCCCCTTAAAATTATGATGTCATGAAGTGTTTTATCACATGCAGTTTCTTTTTTTTGAGATGTCTCACTTTGTATGTGATGGCCACATTCCACTTTCTTCTTTTTTGTTTCTAATTTTATTGTTGTTGTATTATATCCATCCCCTTTTTGCTTCCCTCTGTCCCCCTCCCCACCCACCCATTCCCCCCAAAGTCAATCCCACCTGTTGTCCATGTCCATGGTTCCTTTATACTAAGTTCTTGTCTAAGATGCTCCCCTTTCTTGCCTCTGCATCCCCCCTCCCCCCAACCCCTTTCTCCCTGACCACTGAAGGCCTATTCCTTGTATTCATATACTAGGTTCTGTTTTGTTTGTTGTTAGTTTTGCTCACTATTGTCCCGTAATGGGTGAGATCATATGGTATTTGTCCTTCACTGACTGGCTTATTTCACTTAGCATAATACTCTCCAGTTCCATCCATTTTGTTGCAAAGGGTAGGAGTTCCTTCTTCCTTTCTGCTGTATAGTATTCCACTGTGTAAATTTTCCAAAGTTTTTTGATCCAATCATCCACTGATGGGCCCTTGGGCTGTTTCCAGCACTTGGCTATTATAAATAGTGCCGCTATGAACATAGGTGTACATAGGTTCTTATGAATTGGTGTTTCAGGATTCTTTGGGTATAGCCCAAGTAGTGGAATTGCTGGATCAAAAGGCAGTTCCATTTTTAGTGTTTTAAGGAAACCCCATACTGTTTTCCACAGTGGCTGCACCAGCCTGCATTCCCACCAACAGTGCATGAGGGTTCCCTTTGCTCCACATCCTTGCCACAACTTGTTGTTTGTTGATTTGTTGATGATTGCCATTCTGAAAGGTGGGAGGTGGTATCTTATTGTGGTTTTAATTTACATCTCTCTGATGACTAGTGATGTTGAGCATTCTTTCATATGCCTCTGGGCCCTTTGTATATCTTCCTCAGTGAGTTGTCCATTCAGGTCCTTTGCCCACTTTTTTTTTTTTTTTTTTTTAAGATTTTATTTCATTATTTTTAGAAAGAGGGGAAGAAAGAGAGGCAGAGAAGGAGAGAGACATCAATGTATGGTTGCTTTTCACCTTCCACCAGCCACAGACCTGACTGGAGACCTGGTTTACAACCTTGTTACCTGCCCTGACTGGGGAATTGAACCTGTGACCTTTGGGTTTGCAGGCTGGCACCTTATCCACTGTGCTACCAGCCAGGACCCTTTGCCCATTTTTAAATTAGGCTGTCTGTCTCCCTGGTGTTGAGTTGCATTAGTTCTTTATATATTTTGGAGATCCGACCCTTGTCTGAGGTATCATTGGCAATTATGTTTTCCCATATAGTTGGTTCCCTTTGAATTTTGCTGATATTTTCTTTAGCTGAACAGAAACTTTTCAATTTGATATAGTCCCATTTGTTGATTCGTTCTTTGATTTCCTTTGCCCTTGGTGGAGTATCAGTAAACATATTTTTGCATAGGATACCCAAAAGTTTACTGCCTATATTTTTCTCCAGGACCTTTATGGTGGCACTGCTTATGTTTAAATCCTTTATCCATCTTGAGTTTATTTTGGTGTATGGTATGGTGTAAGTTGGTGGTCTAGTTTTATCTTTTTACATGTTGCTGTCCAGCTTTCCCAACACCATTTGTTGAAGAGACTGTTTTTACTCCATTTGATGTTCCTTCCCCCTTTGTCAAATATGAGTTGACCATAGAGTCCTGGGTTAATTTCTGAGCTCTCTATTCTGTTCCATTGATCTATATGTCTATTCTTATGCCAGTACCATGCTGTTTTGATGACAGTAGCCTTGTAGTATTGTTTGAAGCCTGGTATTGTGATTCCTCCTACCTTGTTGTTCTTTCTCAAGATTGCAGTGGCTATTTGTGGGCATTTTTGGCTCCATATAAATTTTTGAAGTATTTTTTCTATTTCTGTGAAGTCTGTCATTGGTATTTTAATTGGGATTGCATTGAATGTATAGATTGTTTTGGGTAGTATGGACATATTAATGATGTTAATTCTTCCCATCCATGAACATGGTATATGCTTCCATTTATTTGTGTCTTCCTTGATTTCTTTCTTCATTGTTCTGTAGTTTTCTGAGTACAGGTCTTTTACCTCCTTAGTTAAGTTTATTCCTAGGTACTTTATTTTTCTTGTTGCTATCGTAAATGGGATTTGTTTTTTTGCTTCTATTTCTGTTGTTTCATTGTTGATATACAAAAATGCTTTTGATTTCTGGATATTGACTTTATACCCAGCTATTTTGCTAAATTTGCTTATTAGGTTGAGTAAGTTTTTGGTGGAGCCCATCGGGTTTTGTATGTACACTATCATATCATCTGCAAATAATGACAGTTTGACTTCCTCCTTTCCAGTTTGGATACCTTTGATTCCTTTTTCTTCTCTGATGGCTATAGCTAGAACTTCCAAGACAATGTTAAATAGAAGTGGAGAAAGTGGACAGCCTTGTCTCGTTCCAGATCTTAGGGGGAAAGCTTTCAGTTTTTGTCCATTAAGTATGATGTTGGCTTCAGGTTTCTCATAGATGGTCTTTATTAAGGTTATGTATGCTCCCTCTAATCCCATTTTGCTGAGGGTTTTTATCATAAATGGTTGTTGCACTTTATCAAATTCCTTTTCAGCATCTATTGATATGATCATATGGTTTTTATCTTTCAATTTGTTGATGTGGTGTATTACATTGATTGATTTATGAATGTTGTACCATCCTTGCATCCCTGGGATGAAACCCACGTGATTATGGTGTATGACCTTTGTAGTGTACTGCTGAATCTGGTTGGCCAATATTTTGTTGAGAATTTTAGCATCTATGTTCATCAGAGATATTGGCCTGTAGCTGTCTTTCTTAGTTGTGTCTTGCCCTGGTTTTGGGATTAGAATAATATTGGCCTCATAGAAAGAGTGTGGGAGTCTTCCCTCTTCCTGTGTTTTTTAGTATAGGTTGAGAAGGATAGGAGTTAGTTCTTTTTTAAATGTTTGGTAAAATTCACCTGTGTATCCATCTGGTCCAGGGCTTTTGTGCTTTGGGAGATTTTGGATGACTTCTTTAATTTCACTAGTTGTTTATTGGCCTATTCAGGCTTTCTGCTTCTTCTGGGTTCAGTTTTAGTAGATTATATATTTCTGGAAATGTGTCCATTTCACCCAGGTTGTCATATTTTTTGTCATATAGTTGTTTGTAGTAATTTCTTAAAACCTTTTGTATTTGTGAGGTATCAGTGGTGATTTCTCCTCTGTCAGTTTGGATTCTGTTTATTTGGGTCCCCTCTCTCTTTTTCTTGATGAGTCTGGATAAACGCTTTTCAATTTTATTTATTTTTCCAAGGAACCAGTTCCTGAACCTGTTGATTCTTCAAACTGTAGTTTGAATCTCTGAGTTATTTAGTTCTGCTCTGATCTTGATGATTTCCTTCCTTCTACTTGCTCTGGGCTTTGTTTGTTGTTGTCCCTCTAGTTCTTGCAGCTTTATGGTTAGGTTTATTTATTTATTTATTTTAAAAAATTTATTGTTTTTGTATTACATCCATCCCCTTTTTGCTCCCCTCTGTCCACCTACCCACCCATCCATTCCCCCCAAAGTCAATCCCACCTGTTTTCCATGTCCATGGTTCCTTTATTCTAGGTTCTTGTAGGTTGTTTTTATAAACTTCTTGTTATCTTTTTAGGAAAAAGACCTATATTGCTACAAATTTCCCTCTGAGCACTGCCTTTGCTGGATCCCATAGGTTTTGGGCTATGTGTTCATTGTCATTTGTTTCCAGGAACTTTTTGATTTCATGTTTGATCTCATTGTTAACCCCTTCATTGCTTAAAAGCATGTTATTCAGTATCCATGAGTTAGAATTTTTTTTTTTTTTCCCTTGAGATTGGTTTCTAGTTTCAAGCCATTGTGATCTGAGAAGATGCTTTGTATGATTTCAATTTTCCTGTATTCGTGGAGGCTTCTTTTGTGACATACCATGTGGTCTGTCTTAGAGAATGATCCATGTGCATTTTAAAATAATGTGTAATTTGCTTCTTTGGGGTAAAAGACTCTGTATACATCAGTTACGTCCATTTCCTCTAGAGTGTTGTTCAATGCCACAATATCTTTGGCAATTTTTTGTTTGGAAGATCTGTTCATTGTTGATAGTGGGGTATTAAAATCCCCTACTATTAGTGTGTTGCTGTCTATATCTTTCTTAAAGTCCTCCAAGATTTTCCTTATATATTTCGGAGCTCCTATGTTGGGTGCGTATATGTTTACCAGAGTTATTTCTTCTTGATGGATTGTTTCTTTAAGTATTATATAATGTCCTTCTTTGTCCCTTTTTATGGCCTTCATTGTAAAATCTATTTTATCTGAAATCAGTATTGCTACTCCAGCTTTTTTTTTTCATGTCCATTTGCTTGATATATAGTTTTCCATCCCTTCACTCAATCTGTGTCGATCTTTTGTTCTGAGGTGGGTCTCTTGAAGACGGCATATATGTGGGTCATGTGGTCTTATCCATTTGGCTATACACTATGTCTTTTGATTGGTGCATTTAATCCATTTACATTTAAGGTTATTATTGATTGATACTTATTCATTGCCATTTTCTACCTTTGTGTCTGTATTCCTTTTTGGCTTTCTCTGTTTCTTCATTTTATTTATTTATTTATTTTTAAAGCAGACTCTTTAGCATTTCTTGCAATGCTGGTTTGGTAGAGATGTATTCTTTTAGTCTTTTTTTTTGTCTGGGAAACTCCTTATTTCTCCTTCTATCTTGAATGAGAGCCTTGCTGGGTAGAGTATTCTTGGTTGCGGGCCTTTGTTTACCATTACTTGAAATACTTTTTGTCATTGCCTTCTGGCTTGAGTTGTTTCTGTTGAATAATCATTTGATAGCCTTACTGGAGCCCCCTTATATGTTATTTGTCTTTTCTCTCTTGATGCTTTTAGGATTCTCTCTTTGTCTTTGAAATTAGCCATTTTAATAATAATGTCCCTTGTTGTTGGTATGTTTGGATTGATATTCATTGGGACCCTCTTTGCTTCCTGAACTTGATTAATGTTTTCACTCATCATGTTAGGGGAATTTTCTATCCTGACTCTTTTGAACAGGTTTTCCATTCCTTGTTTCTCTTCTCCTTCTGGTATCCCTATGGTACGCATGTTGTTACATTTCATTTTGTCCTGCAGCTCTCTTAAACCCTCTTCAATCTTGTTCAACCATTTTTTATTCTCTAGTACTGTCTTGGAGTATTTGTCTACATTATTCTCCAACTCGCTGATCCAGTCTTCTGCTTCCTCTTGCCTACAGTTGATTCTTTCTACTGTATTCTTCAATTCAGAAATTGTATTCTTCATTTCCTCCTGGCATTTACTGATAGTTTCTATGTCCTTTTTGATGCTGTTGTAGCTCTCAGTAAGTTCCTTGTAACTTCCCTGGAGTTGCTTATAGTTTTCTTTGATGTGGCTGAGCTCACTGAGCTTTTCTGTCATCATTCTTTTGAATTCCTTATCTGATATTTCGTGTGCCTCTGTTTCATTTTGTGGTCTTTCTGGGGATTCTTCCTTTCCTTTTGGTGATGGACTGATTCTTTTTTTCCCCATTTTGGGTGTCTTCTGTTGCTTGTTTGTTTTTTTTTTTTTTCCCCCCTTGGATTATTCTGCTTTGCTTCCTTGCCTTAGTTGAGCACCCTTCTGTGTTAGGAGATTCGTGGAGTTCAATGTTGCAGTCTCCCAAATTTTCTCCACTTGTTGTTCTTGGTGTGGCCTTTATTTGGGCTGTCTGGTTGTATTCTGGATTTGTTGTGTATATTGCTCCTTTCCTTCAAGTCAAGATGCTCCTTCTATCCTTTCTCACATAAATGAGGAGAGGTAGAATCAGAAAGCCTCAAGTATGAGTGAACAGTGTAAGCCTATGTATGTAGTTGCGGCACCTGCCTCCCTGTTCACCCTTAGTGGTCCCTGATTGGTCCAGGTGGAGCCAGGACCTGAGGGCTTTTAGCAAGGAAAAAAAAAAAAAAGGAAAAGGAAAAAATAACAAGAAAAAGAAAAAAATAATAATAATAAAGAAAGGGTTTAGGTGGCTGTTCACCCTTTATGATTGCTGATTGGTCCAGGTGGAGCCAGGACCTGTGGGCTTTAACAGGAAGAAAAGAAAAGAAAGAAAGAAAAAAAAGAAATAAAAGAAAAAAGGAAGGAAAAGAAGAGAAAAAGGAAGGAAAAAAAGAATAAAGAAAGGTTTTAGGTGGCTGGGGAGGGGAGGAATACTTAGATTGAGGACTGGGAATGCGTTGTAGCCAGAGAGTGAGTAGACTTTAAATCAAGAGTAGGGGGAGGGTCTTGGGTATTTAGGTGAATTGAGATAGCGGGGGATTAAAAATATGTGAGAGGTAACTTTTGAAAAGGATATGTTGGGGATTAATAGTTCATGTAGCTCTTGGTATAACTCAGATGCTTGAGATTAGCAGCAATCCATTTCCTGAGGCTGCCTCTTTTTCTTGGTCAGGTCTCTGTAGTCTATAGTCTAGCTGGTCTTGGAGTGGCAGGACCTCTGATTGTCATAGTCAGGGCTGATTCTGAGTGTCAGCCTCCAGGTAGGCTGGGCCTTCAGTAGCCTAGCTGGGTTTTAGGGCTGCCGGTGTTCTGGGCCCGCAGGGTGCCCCCTCCAACTCCTGGAGGAGGTTCCTGCCTGTGATGGGCACCTGGCACCCCTGCAGGGCAGCCTTCAACCTCAATGGTTCCTGTGATTACTGGCCCTGCCCCCGCAGCTCCTGGAGGAGGCAGCCCCCATTCACCAACAGTGCCCCGGGTCTGCCAACACTGCCCAGCTCCCCCAGACGAGAGCCAATCCTCCAAGCAGACCAGCTCTTGGAGGAGTCCTTTACGTTGCCTCTGTGATGCGCCCCTCCCAGTACATCTGCAGTGTGGTCTTTGTCTGGGACAATGGGTGGGTCAGTTGGCCCAGCTACAAGTTCCTGGCTCGAGGTTTGGAGTTTCCGTGGAAGCCTGAGGGCCTGTGTGGGTGCGCAGTGCTGGGCCTCCCCCCTCACAGAGGCTTCAAGCTGCTGTTTCTCCGGTGGCCCAGCATGACCATTTTCTGCCCTCTCGCTGCCCTGGCCGGTGCTCTTCCCTGCTCATGGGCTCCTGCTTCCTGCAGGACTCTTCTCCTCTGCCTCTGGCCCAGTGAGGAGCTTTCTCTCCCTGTTGCTGAATGGAGGCTCTCACACAGTCCCTCCCTGCAGGAGTGCAATTCCTCATTCCCTCCAGCATTTGCTTTTGCTGCCCACACTTCACTGTTCAGATTTCTAGTCTCCAGGGAGCCTGGAGCTGCTTCAGTTAAACATGCCCCTCTGGGTAGAGCCGACCTTGGCCCGCTGGCTGGTTGGGAACTGTCTCACCTGCTCTCCTGCAGGTCTCTGCTGCCTCTGGGCTGTGCTCCCCTGAGTTCAGATGCTAACCGCTCCAATTCTTAGGGACCTGAAGACATCTCATGCTCCCTATCCTGTTCCTAGCTGCTCTGGTACTCGAGAACACCATCAGCACTGCTCTACTCTGTCGCCATCTTTGATTTCCACATTCCACTTCTTAAGGGATCACCCAGCATTGTGTCATGGAACTGTCCCATTTGGAACACAGCTAACTGAAGCCGAAAAAGCCTTTGAAGGGGTTATTTTTAGTAGGCTGTCCAGGAAGTCACAAAGTGGCCTGCTCCACAAGCTCTGTCCCACAATGGTTACTCTGATGAATAATGACTGACAGCTGTTCAGCTACTCTTTCTTATGTATTGGAGTGTAAAGCATGTAGGAAACAGATGCAAAGGGAAACACAGGAAAATATCAGTAAACAAAGATCATGAGTCAGTGTAATTCATGAAATGGACTGAGTAAATGTCAGAAAGCAGAAAATAGAGGCAGAGCCTCCACAATAACTTATCTGTATAGAGTGAGATTTCTTTAAATTAGATTTTATGTTTTAGGTTTATTTGTAGAGGTCTACAATACAAAAAATGTTAATTGCATGATCAGAACAATGTATTTAAATAACATAAATGAATCTAAAATTTTGAGAAAATCACTAACTTGATTGAACTAGATTTTCCTTTGTTTCTAATCATGACTCTTGTACAAGCTACTGCATCTGTTGCTTTATGAATGAAATACTGATTGGTCAAGCCATAATCCAGTTTTTTAGACCTCATATTTAGGCACTATAAAAAGCCTCATTGGTGAATAAAGGCCAGACATAAATTTCTACCTTATGTTTCAATTCAAAGGCAGTTTTGGATGATGGGGATTTTCAGCATATTAGTCATCAAGTTTAATTCTCCAGCTGACTGTTTTAATTATTTTATTTTGTCTAAAGCAGGTAATTTTACAGCTTGTTCTCAGTGGTTTTTGTCCACTTAGATTTCTCTGTCATATAGATGTCTTTGACATTCTGACTAGAGCTTAAGGGATTTGATATGTGATTTTGATGCACAGTGTCAAAGGTGCACATTTTATTCTGAGGAAGAATTCAAGCTTCCTTCAATTAGCATAAACTAAGCTTATGCTAGGTTTATCCAGGTTTCACCTGGATGATTAATAAATACATATAGTTACCATGCCTAATTCTACAATGTGGGATCAGATTTTAGAAATTTATTTTACACTTAGACTTTAAAAATAATTTAATCTAATTCTGTTATTGAATAGGTGAATAAATGTAGTCCAAGACAGGCAACTGACTTGCCAAGGTTATACACAAGTTTCATTACGAAGCAGAGTCTACATCTATGTCTCCCTATTTCTAAGCAGATGCTAGTTCTCCCCTACTGTGGGAGAAGCCTGCTGCCATCCACTCATATTTTATCCCAACACTTAATAGAGTTCCTGACATACAGTAAGATATTAATTAATATCTCATTGATTACTGAGCACATTCTGTAATACATATCAGATTCATATATTATTTGTTTCAGGAGAAGACTTTATTTCCACAGTATATGTTGTCATGGCAATTTTGAGACAGATGTATATTTAACATCAAATAGCATTCATTAATATATATGAAATTGAACCTGGGACTCTGCCAATATCTATCCAAAGAAAATATTATAAAATTAGCCTGGCCTTTCTAAATATTTAATGTCATATAATGCCTCACTCAAAGTTAGAAAGAAAGAAAGAGAAAGAGAGAGAGAGAAAATAAAACCTTCAAGAAAACTACTGAGATCATGAAATACCTTGGGCAAAGCATGTATCAAAGGTGGAAATGCAGGACCACTATTTCAACATCAAGAAATTACACTGTCTTCGGGAAGAGCCTTGGGAGGAAAGCACTACCATTGATACACAATCTCCAGATTCCCACAGACATGCCCTGTTGTTTAAGATGGAGACAGATTTCTCTGATTGGTATTATTGTCAATATCATCCTGAGTCTTCCTGTACCATTATGAGGCTTTCATGATTATTTCATATCTTAGCATACCTGTGCCCTTTTTTATTCTTGAAATCTCATTTGTGCCTATAAGATGTGGTTCTGTTGTTAATCTAACTTTACTAGCCTGTTTGCCTAGTAAAAGAGCAATTTTGCTACTTTTGACTCTCCATCTGGCCTTAATCTTTCTTTCTGTTTATTACTATGCTGTCTCAGCATTTGTTTGTCCAGTTGTACTTCAGTCAGTCTCTTTAAGATCATTTGTTTTTGATGCTTGCCTACTTCCTCAGTTCAAGTCTGAGCTCTGCTAGAAAATTACATGGCCCCACATAGACCAGACTTTTGCACTAACAGCTGCATCTGTATTTATCTTGAGTATCTGTGCTCATGTGCATTAATATTCTATCAATAGTGTCTAAAGATTTAACCTCTAAAGTCTACCCTTGTGTATATGATCTCTGGTAAAAATGAAAGTAGGAAGTAACAAGGTCTGTATTAATTAAAAGGTCCATTAGGGCTCCATGCCAAAAGCTGGAGAAATGAAAGCTTACCAGGTGTACAGGGCCTGAATCTTAATAGCACCTTGCTTTTACAAGAGTTCCATTGAATGTAATTCTCAAACATATGACTTTCCCTTAATTTTGTGCTAATGCATAAAATGAGGGTCCTGCTTATCTTTGTACTTGACATTTACATGATATATATGCAGGTGCCATAAGTGGAGTTTGCATATGTGCATGTTAAAAAGTAGGATTCCTGACCTGAGGCCCAACAAAAACAATACTGATTGTGGAGATGGGTCTTTCTGTATACATGACAAGTTTATGTAAATACAATGTATGTGCAGTCACAGTTATTTTAATGACAAAATATTTGAAAATATGTAGTATTCTAATTTTAGGATTGTTTTATTTCTTTGTACAGCTTTGAATGGAATCATTACAAAATCTGAAAGCAAACCAGTAAACTTGAAGTCTTTTGTGTTTATTCTATCTTTTGAGAATATCAAGCTAATTAGATGGCAATGTATCCCTCCAAAATTAAAATTGTATTTTGCAGCTTTCAGCTGGATTGCACTACATAATGTTACCAGGGAATGGCCACCCTGAAGGCTATCTAGCAGACAATTTCCTTAACCCAGTCCCAGAGGGAAGTAAAGAGGGGGCTAAAGTGTTGATAGAATGCAAAAGTCAATCCATATGTTCTGATTCCCTGATGTTAGTCTGGTGCACTTTGGGTTTTTGGAGGAGGGTTAATCAGGGTATTCCTCTCTATGGTTTCACAATTTGTTGATACTAGTGTCATTCCCATTTCAAGGAAAAAGTAATCAGCTTTAAACTGATTATTGTTGGGTAGCTAATGCAGTAGGGTAAGCAATGTTGAAATCATAGCTGAATAGACAAAGCAGCATGAAAGACTGATACACATTCTGGAAGATCCTGAGCCTTCCTACTAAGTGTCATTTTCCTGTGCTGACTAATCCTCATATCAAATCCTTAAATACCAATGTAACCTTATAATAAAGAAGAGGCACTTGGGAAATCTTCCCTAGTCATTGGATAGTGAAAATTCCATTAATCAATTAATCAATTGCTAGATGTTTTTACTTGAGAAGGTGAAAAAATTAGGACTTAAGTCTCCACAGGAGGTATTTTCAGAGAGTGGAGCAACAGAGTTAGCCCATAGCAACAGTCAAGGCAGGGCACAATGAAACAAACAGGTGCAGAGATATAAGGTGCTGGAAGAATGAGAGCGTACTGTTCTGATAGATTCTGTTTTCTCGGTGAAACAATAACATCTGGTGAAAATAAAAGAGAGGAAGGAGGTATTTCACATTTGAGAAGAGAGGAAATATCTGAATTGATCATCTATGAGAACAGTGCACTTGTACAATTAAGAAATAGCTGTTTTACAAAATCACATTTTATAACAAAGTTTCCAAGGTTAGGGTTTCCTTGGTATTTTTTTTTTTCATGTTTTTTCCATTATCATTTAATCCCCTTATATTCCTTCCCCCTAGGAATCACCATACTTTTGTCCATGTTCATGAGTCCTTTTTCATTTTTGCTTAATTCCTCCACCCCCTAACCTTTTCCCTGACCTTAGCTGTTACACTGCTCTCTATCTATGCATCTGTCTCTGTTTTCAGTTGTTAATTCAGTTGGTTCATTTGAGTCCACATATGAGTCAAATCATATAGTATTTGTCTTTTTCTGACTGGCTTATTTCACTTAGCCTAATAATCTCCAGAGGTTTATTCATACTGTTGTAAAGGGTAAAACTTTCTTCTTTTAATGGCCAAGTAGAATTCCATTGTGTAAATGTACCATAGTTGTTTTATCCACTTAATCTATTGATGGACATTTGGGCTGCTTCCATTATCTTGGTGATTGTAAATAAAGCTGCAATGAACATAGGAGTGTTTATGCTCTTTTCAATTAGTGTTTTGGGTTCTTTCAGATAAATTCTCAGAAGTGGAATTGTTGGGTCAAAAGACATCTCTTTTGAGGTATCTCTGTTATGCTTTCCACAGTGGCTCTACCAGTCTGCATTCCCACCAAGAGTACATACAAAAGGGTTTCCCTTCTCTACATCTTCACTAGCACTTCTTGTTTGTTGATTTATCAATGGTAGTCATTCTGACAGGTGTGAGATGGTATCTCATGGTTTCAATTTGCATTTTTCTAATGAATTTGTAACATTGTGGATCTTTTCATATGTCTATTGGTTATCTGTATGTCCTCTATAGAAAAGTGTCTATTCAGGCCCTTTTCCCATTTTTTAATTGGATGATTTGTTTCTTTGGTGTTTAATTTTATAAGTTCTTTGTAAACTTTGGATATTGACCTCTTATCAGATATATCAACAGATTTGTTCTCCTATGCATTGGGTTGTCTTTTAATTTTGTTATTTTCCTTTGCTGTGCGAAACCATTTTAGTTTGATATAGTCCCATTGATTTATTTTTTCTTTTGTTTCCCTTGACTGGGGAGATATATCCTATATATTGCTATGAGCAATGTCCAAGATTTTGCTGCCTATATTTTTTACAGTTTTTATGCTTTTGGGTCTAACATTTAAGTCTTTAGTCCATTTTCATTTATTCTTTTGTGTGGTGTAAGAAGGTGGTCTAGTTTAATTTTTATGCACATATCTGTCCAATTTTCCTAATACAATTTATTGAATAAACTACCTTTACCGCATTGTATGTGCTTGCTTCCTCTGTCAAATATTAATTGACTATAAAGGTGTGGGTTTCTTTCTAAGCTCTCTATTCTGTTCTATTGACCTGTGTGTCTCTTTTTATGCTAATACCATGCTGTTTTAATTATAATAGCTTTATAGTATAGTTTGGCATTTAAATAAGTTGATTCCTCCAACTTTATTCTTCTTTCTCAGGATCACTGTTGCTATGTGGGGCTTTTTGTGGTTCCATATCCATTTTTGAAATATTTATTATAGTTTTATGAAATATGTCATTGGAATTTTGATAGGAATTGTGTTAAGAAAACAATCCCATTCACAATTGCATCAAAAAGAATTAATACCTAGGAACAAAAGGACACATTTTTAAATACACAAATATATAATGACTGTGAATATAAAGGGTACCCTCAATAGTTAGGGGTGCCCCACAAATACTTATTGAAGCCAGTGCTAGGAAAATATATTAAGAGAGTCTAGTATTCATTTGCTGAGTGAAGTAATATAACAAAGGTAACTCTCTTGAATGGAGACTCTAATGAGATCTATGTAATCTGAAATGGGTAGCCAAGGTTATACTTACAGTTTACTATTTGAAGTATACATTATTAGGCATGGGATGAGGAGATAAAGCCCACCAATAGTTTCATGATTTACCATTTTGCCCAATTTATCACAGTGTCCAAATTATTAAAGTAAGTTTTCAAACACTTATTTAAAAATAGCCCACTTTTTCCTGTTTTTTATGACTTAAATTAATCTTTTTTTTCTCTAAAATATATGTGCTGTTTGAATTCTTAGAAAAGGAAGTACTGAAATACATTTTAAAAATATCTAAAATGTCCCCTGGTGATATTTAAAATGAGAAATAGGGTACTACTTATTTAAGTAGTATATTAATACTGTGAAAATGGGTTGAATCTTCTCAACTTGAAGTTCTGGAACTTTCCTGTTGAAATAGTATATATCCATAGATGACATATATTGTTAAGTGAGAGGTAAAGGGTATCTTATGAAGCACTCTTGACTCAGGTTGACATATATCTGATTCCACATTTTGTAAAATGTAGAGTGCAAATTATTAGGGGTAAAGGTGAATCATTTCCAGATTATTTTGGTCCGATATTTAAAACACCCAATCCTGCCCTGCTAATCACAATTTCTCCCATGGAGTTGCTGTATACTTGGAGAAGCTGTATGTAGGTATAGTATCAAAGTGTCACCTCAACAATAACCATGTCAGTGTCCTATGTTGCTAGTCAGATAGGACAAAGAATGAGTTGGTAAAACTGACCTAAACTCAAAACCTGGAGAACGTTCTTTTTCCCTTCATTATGCAACTTGTTACTGGTATACATAACATGTTTACAGGAAAGAAAGAACTATGATCCAAAAGGAATTCATTTATATAGATAGCACAGAATAGAGTTGAAATGGAAATGCAAGGGTAAGGAAGGAATGAATCATGAATGATTGCTTAGTATAACACTGTTGTATCCCAATAAATGCCTTATAGTCTTATAGTTGCAAATAATATTTGCAACTCATCCTTCACAGAAAGATGTGGAAAAGGGGTGTGTGGAGCTAGGATTAGTTTGAGAAATATTCCAGAAGCCAGAGATAACATTTTGAAGATTGAACTTCTTTGCATTTTTGCCTCAGTTGAGATTTTTGGAAGATAGCAATTCATTTGTAGGAATCTACTTTAACTCCTTGATCATATTGATGAGATAATGGAAATCAAGTGAATCTACATGACTTGTTTATAGAGTTTCAGAGAAATTTAAGAGAAGAGTAACCAAAATTCAACCCTTCCCTTGTGAATTTTTCTGGTTCATACAATTTATGTGTAAAATCTCTGACTGTTGTTTTATATTTTAGAAATGTCTGGTTGATTGGTGGGAATATACCACCAGGAATCTATGTATTTCACATGGTAACTGAGATGAGTCCTGGGAAAGCACTGTACCTAAGGCGAGTTCTTTTTGTGGCTTGGTTCAAGAACTAAATTTGACTTTGACAGAACCTTTCATAAAAGGGGGTGGGGTGAGGTCAGGAAGTAAACTGTCCAAACAGCTGAACATCTGTGATTCTCATTAATTTCTTGGTCACATCCCATATGTTCTAGAGATCAAGGAATTAGAAACTATGTGTAACAGTGGCAAAGAACTATTTTCACTATAAAAAGTGTAAGGCATGGGGTTCAAAAGCTATAATGCTGGGTCTTGGTCAAACAGTTCAATATATAAATAGAGTAAGATGCGTTATCAAACAGCAATTTCAGGTCCCTCCTCTGACCACCAACCGTTAGATAAAATTCCAGAGGCAAAGGTTTGGTGATAAAGGAAAAAAGTCTTTATTCAAAAGCAGTCATGTAAGTCTATCAAGTCTCAGCTTTAATCACGTAAGCCTATCAATCAAGGCTTAACTCTAACATCTGGGTTCTCCTAGCTTTTCACCTGTTACTTTCTACCAGGTTACAAATTAAAACAACATAATACACAAAAGCTACACGGTTCTGGAAGAATGGCAGGCTTCTGCCTCAGAGCTTGTTCCCTCTAAACACCTCTAGAACAAACCTGCCACCCTCCACCAGGCAAGCCTGATCCTAGGCCATGCCTAAAGTTCCATGCCATCCAAAATACTTTCTGTTGGGAAAGGCAGGCCACTCCTGCACGATTGAGCACCCAAGCATTCTCACGGAAAGAGAGCCTGAGAGCCAGCTGAGGAGCCATAAAAGTTCTTGAACCAAAGGGCCAGCCCTCTTTTTATTTCCATGTGCCCTGGGAGCTTTCAGCTTCTCAGCTAATCCTGTCCTGGACTGCTATACAATGCCTCAGCAAACTCCTCCCATGGCTCCTCCTACTTATTCCAGTGATTTTAATTGGCTCTCTCTTTATCAGATTTCCTTCTTTGGGTATAAGGTATCATGTAACTCGGACATGCTGCAGATTTATAACTTAGGTTTATGGGTAAGGTAATCAAGAGCTCCTAGAAGCAAAGACTAGTGAACCCTCATCTGTGACCCAGAAGAAGGAGATTCCTTCCTCCCTTCCAGGTCGCAGAGGTAGCAGTGGGTTTCTGGAGACATCTTCAAGTGGCACTGTGGCAACAGGAACTTTATGGGAAGATATCAGTGGGAGGATCAAGTTAGAAGTTTGGAGAAATATCCAACACTTACAAAATATCAGATGACTAAGAAATGAGTCAGAGAAACTGAAATATCACAATGGTATGTGGAAGTAGAAAGCAGAAATGCATCATTAATTTCACTGTTAGCATGACCCTGTTTGTAAACTTTTCCCCAGGGCTCATTTAAAATTGGACCTGGTGGCAAACACACAGGGTTGCTGCTGCGTCAACACCAGGGGACAACAGTCTCATTTTCATCTATAAGGTAGTGGCCCTACTTACATATTACTTTTTTTGTCACTCTTTCTCAATTGCATTTAATACACCAAATTTATTAAACCTTCATTATGTTCTTACCATTAAAACTTTATATCTGTGACCTTCAGCAACAACGTTTTATTTGTGTTCATTTGAATCAATTAGACCTAAGCAAATAGTGAAAATATAGGCGGGAATTCCATGAGGGGGTTAAGGTAGATATACATGCATAAGTTTTTTTTTCATATCTCATAAAATGTCAAATTCAGTGACTGCTTTCTATTTCAAAGTTTCTTTCCATCTCTCAGCAAGTTGAAACCCCTGCCCCACCCTCAGGCCTTTTATAGAACAGGTAACATAAATAGAACCTTCATCTCACTAGGTTTTCTTCCTGAAGCAGATGAGAAGTGACTGCCCTGTGGTGAGTTCCTATGAAAGATTTCTTACTGAACTCAAATGAATTCAAGGGAGAACATTGTTGATGCCAAGTTTTTAAATGAGTTCTGTTACTTTCAGGTGCACTCAGTCCACCCCAGGATTGTGCACTGCGAGAGGCTGAATGGAAACTTTCTTAAATGTTATAAATTGTTAAACTGATATTTATAAACAGGCAACAGAATTCCTTAGTTTGATTTAGTATTTTTCTTCCTACTGAATACATTTAAGTATCACTTATTTTAGTCAGTGATGTTTGAGAAAGCAGTTCCATTTGGGGGGTGATCTTAGCCTGACAGTTTAGGTAAGAAGGCTGTGTGACTATGTCAGAACCATATTTCTTTGTAATAAGACTGCACATTATTCTGTGAAGCAAAGGACAAAATGATTTATCCCAGATAAGCAAATATTGTTAGAAGACTGAAATTGCAAATGAGGAAAGCTGTACCACCCATGGAACATTATTTCCCATGACTTTCATTCTGTCCTTACAAATCAGAAGATGACTCGATAAACATTTAGTAAATAACCACACTTTCTAAATGTGGTTTATATTCCTGACTTTCCTTACTTTTTAATTCTAAATAAACATAAGTTGATAATGAGAAGAATAAATAATTTCCAGTAATGTTAATTCAGATATTGTGTTAATTCAATTAAGGAGAATGAATTAAAGCCTTAGAAATTTGTTCATGCCTTATGACTTTCTTAGTGTTGGGACCATTTTCTCAGATTCATTTATGGATATGGCAAACTTTTTTAATCATTTAGTTTTGAGACAATGAAATTCCTTCAAATGCAACCTCCTTTTATTCTGTAGACACTGTCCTAAAAATATCCTAGCTGGGTTCTCTGTAAAACCTTGTACTGTATTTGAAATATAAGGAAAAATATAAATATAAGCATATGATGTTGAAATTGTCAGTAGACACAGTAGAAAGAAAAAAAAACAACAGGTAAAATTTTAATAAAGTAATTTAAACTCATAAGTTTTAGCATTTCCTCAGATATTCACAATAGGTATTATCAATTATTTTATATCCTTTAAAATATAGTTTGTATTTTATATTTAAAGAACATTTTGGCTCAGACTAGCCACATATGAAGTGCTCAAGTAGTCAGATATGGCTAGGGTATGTACTCTATTTGGAGAATTCCAGGATATGTATTTTTATTAATATAGAAAACTATTATTTTTCAGAAGCAGCATATGCAATAGGCTTTAAAATTATTTTTTAAAAGTTTTACTTATTATTATTTTTAGAGAGAGGGATAGAGAGAGGCAGAGAGGGAGAGAGACATCAATGTATGGTTGCCTTTCACCTGTCTCCAGCCACAGACCTGGATGGAGACCTGGCTTGCAACCTGGGAATCGAACCTTTGGGTTCCCAGCGACCCTTGGGTCCCCAGGCTGGAGCCTTAACCACTGTGCTACCAGCCAGTGCTTTAAAATGATTTTTATAAATGACATATGCCATGTTTTGTTCAATATAAGTAAACAAAATAAAGTCATGTCTTTTAAATGATATTTTGTTTGTATAAATAGCCATTTCTTTCTGTGGAAAGTTTTTGCAGAGGACAGAGTTAAGAGATAAGGCAGTGACTAGTAACTGGCTTGGCCTGGGAGGGCGACAGAGAAAACTGTTTGAGTAACAACTGTCACAAAGCAACTTAAGCAAATTTTCATTTAGATCTTGGACTTTGTACATTATATAAAGAACATTTAATGGGAGAAGTACTACTGTTTTACATTGTACAATGTGGTGGCAGTACCTTGTGAAACTGCTCTCTCATATGAACTAAAAAGTAATATTTGATAAGTATGAGTGTCTATTTTATTATAAGTATACTTATCTTCAAAGATATTTTATATAGCCTTGTAGGACATTTGGTTCTGTCCAAAATGTCTCTGAACATTATTGCCCATGCCAAATGAACCCTAATATTTGGTTCTATCAAAAATCCCCATGCTTAGAAAAGGCCCTTGGGTTCAAGCAGCTCATTATGCTAATTTCTATTTTTGGTCTACAGGATTACTACATAAATAGTGCTACCATGTTTTATTGGTTTAATAATTGTGTTTTGGCTATATTGCCATTAATAACCCTTCTTGCCTCTGTAGCCTACCTGGGTCTAGGTAGAAGGGTCAGGTCTCAAATTTTGCATAAGAGTGGGGTCATGTTAACTATTAAACAAATATCTATGTGGACATTTTGGGCAGGACCAAATGTATGTGAATCTTTTACAGTGTAGTGCCTATTATACTTGCTTTGTTTTATGCTTAACTTGTATGAGTTTAGTTTAGCAAAAGCTGGTCAAGAAACAAATTTGTAATTTGCATCCTATGGGTGCCAGATTCCCCAGGCACCAGTGTCAGTACCATCACCTTTGGCACCAAACACCTTTAAGACCTGCTAATACGCAATCTGCCTGGAGTTTTTGCTGGAATCTATGTATATAATCTCATTCCATTCTCTCCAAAACCACAGTTGGTCAAGTGTTAGGACATCACAGTAGGACATACTCTTCACAAAGACAGCCAAAATAGCCAGGGGCCAGTAAGGTTAAACAAAACTCTAAATGGAATTAATTTTTTAACTTTCAATGTGATAAAAACAGTGGTATTACTGTAGTTAAGATTTGAGTTTTCTATGGCAGTAGTTGTTTACATTTAACCAGAATATTTTATATGTGTAAAAATATTAATTTATTTTCTTTACTATGAAATACCTATTTGGAATTAGAATATCCAACTTAATGGCTTTCAAACATGTTATTATGTTATTAAATATTATTTTTACTGAAGACTTTTCTTCCATGATATAGAATCAGGATAAAGTCTTAGCAGGTGGGAAGAGGGGGGAAAAGCCATTAAAGGATTTAGTGGAAGGTGACGGTTACCAAGATGGATGGTTACAAATTCTGAATGTTTGTCTTCCCTTTGAAAACAACAACAATAACAACAACAGTAACAACCCACCTCCCTAAGAACACACAACAATACACAAACAGTTTCAAACTGGTGAGAATAGATCAAGGAAATCTCTGAACTACAATGAAGAAACAGAAACAAACAAATAAAAAAAAGCTCAAAAACTGAGTATGGTCACATAGAAAAGCATAGGACTCATTTAATCTGTTTCATCCCATTCTCCACTCTAGAGCAGATTGGAGACAGAAGGAATTCCCTCAGAGGAATTTTATCCTATAGGGAACAAGGGAACAGAAGAACCCTAATAAGCCTCACTGCTATGGGCTATTGCAACCTTTGTTACCATGGACTCTCATGCCCTTCACCAAGACTGATCCCAGCTGATAAAGCTGCAGAATCTGCTCTCATGCATCAGTTGCCCATGCTGCAGCTGTTGCTACAGATACAGTGAGACTTGCACCCAGGATACTCAACCAAACTCTCCAGGAGCAGGATGCCAAGGAGCCTTGCTGTTCTGTTCATACTATTGCCATTCACAGGATTTCCAGTTTTGAATACAAAAGAACCCCTAGTCTGCACTGGTCCACTTGGCTGATAATTTTTATAGAGACTATGTACTGTGTTCCCAGGGACCAAAACACTACTATTCCCCATCCATTGGATGTCCTTTTATATACTTTTAGGTAAGTCTTTCCACACTGAAGCCAGTCTGAAAATAGTGGAAGAAATAAATGTTTTCTCAAATGTACAAGCATCGATTCTAAATTAGAAAAGTGGAGAAAGTAAGGAAACATGATACCATAAAGGAGCACAATACTTTTTTTTCTGTACCAAAGCCCAAAGAAATGGTGATCTATGAGTTACCTGAAAAATATTTTAAATGAATATTTTAAGGAAGCTCAGTGAGACTCATGAGAGCACATGGGAAAACAATGCATCAACAAAACAAGAAGTTTAAAAAAGAGGTAGAAGTCAAAAAAAAAATAAGGAAACAGATTCTAGTGCTGAAGATACTTTCACTAAAATAAGAAATTCAATGGAAAGCTTTTATTGCAGTTTAAAAAGGCAAAAGAAAGAATCTACAAAGTTGGAGACAGAGATCTAAATATCCAATCAGATGAGAAAAGCGAAATTAGAGTGAAAGAGTGTAGAAAGCCTAAGTGAATTATGCAACACAATCAAACAAAATAATATTCCCATTATGGCAATCCTAAAAGGGTAAGACAGAAAAGGATAAAAAACTTATTGAAAAAAATAATAATAATGGCTGGAAATTTTCCAAATCTGGGGAGAGAGATAGCCACCAGATACATGAAGATCAAAGACCTTCCATATGGATGGACCTAGAGAATATTATGCTAAGTTATATAAGCCAGCCAGAGAAAGACAAGTACCATATGATTTCACTCATATGTAGAATTGAATGAAAAAACTGAACTAACAAGCAAAACAGACACTCAAAAATGGGGAGCAGATGACAGCTAGTAAGGTAAGGTAATGCGGTAAAGGGATTGCACAAAAGGAAAAAAGGCTCATGGACATGGACAATAGTGTGGTGATTTCTTGGGGGAGGGGAGCATAAGGGAACTAAATGGTAATGGGAAAAAATCAGTAAAAATTAACAACAACAACAAAAGACCACTAAACTGATTCAACCGTAAGAGAAATTCACCAAGACACCTTATAAGGCAGTTCTCAACAATCAATCACATAAATTGAGTGAAATAAAAGTAAATATGTGAAAGGTTTTGTGCAGTGGAAATTAAGTTATTATAAGCTTAAAACAGATTGTTACAACTATAAGTTGTAGAGAAATCATGGTATGCTCAAAGCCGAAATCTTTAATAGTTACACAAAAAATAAAGGAATCAAAGTAGCTACAAAAAATCACCAAGACAGCAACAGAAGGAAAAAGTACATAGAAACCACAAAAAAGATCAGAAAGAAATTAAAAGGGTGATAGTAAATCCTTATCTATCAATTATTACCCCAACTGTAAATGGTTTAAATTCTCTAATTAAAAGACAGAGAGGCTGAATGTATTAAAGAACAAGACCAAGCTAGATTCTGCCTGTGAGACTTGCTTAAGCTTTAAGGACACACTTAGGCTGAAAATGAACTGATTAAAAAAACTGATTCCAAACAAATGGAAACCAAAAGAGAGCAGGGGTAGCTATAGTTCTATCAGACAAAATAAACTTTAAGTCAGAAGCTGTAACGAGAGACAAAGAAGGCCATTATATAATGATTAAGGAGTCAGTTCATCAATAGGATAGAACAATTATAAATATATGCCCACCTAAATATAGTAAACAATTATTAACAGATCTAAAATATACAGAAAAACAATGATATAGGGGAATTTAAATAAACCACTTTCAACAATGAATAGATATCTGGACAGAAAGTGAATTAAGAAATAGTGGATTGAACTATACTTTAGAGCAAATAGACTTAACAGACATATACAAACATTTCATCCAACAGCACCAAGATATACATTCTCCAGGATTGTTCTTTGTAAAGATTTTATTTTTAATGATATACCTTAAACAGAGAAAAAAAGAGATTACTCAAAATAATTAAACAATTATAAATTTAATGATAAATAATTAAATTTTAAATGAAAGAGGAAATATTACAACTGCCCCCTCAGAAATGCAAAAAATCATGAGACTTATGTGAACAAAATGCACCAACAAATTGGAATACTTAGAGAAAATGGGTAAATTCTAATAAACATACAATGTACCAGGAGTAAATCATGAAGCATTAGAAAACATGAACAGACAATAACAATCAAGGAGATTGAATCTATAATCAAAATCTTCAACAAACAAACAAACAAACAAACAAAACCCATACCAGATGGCTTCATGGGTGAATGCTAGTAAACTTTAAAAGAATTAATATCAACACCTCTAAAAATCTTCCAAAATAGAACAAAAACACACCAATTCCAAATTAATTTTATGAGGCCAGCATGACCTGATAAGGATACTATAAGAAAAGAATATATTATAGGCTAATAACCTTTATAAATGTGAATGCCCATATTCAAAAATAATATTAGCAAACCATTCAAAAGCATATTAAATAGATCATAGAGCCTGATCAAATGAGATTCATCCTTAACATATATGAAATATAAATTAAAATTTTAAAATATCATCTTTAATATAGATAAAATATAAATTGAAATTTAACATATTAAGGGTGAATCTCATTTGGTCATGCACTATGATCAAGTTAATGTGATCTTAAATGGTTTGCTAATGTTATTTTTTAAATATTTGCATACACACAAAAATAATGTTGAAGATTAAGCAAATGCATTAATGACAGGAAAGAGGTAGGTGATTCATATAAGACCTGGATCTTGGCTTCATTGGCATCAGTTATTAAGACGAAAGCCATAATATTTATTGCTAAAGTCAGCGTAAGAGATTTGAGGCTCTGATGAGCAGGTTGTGTAATCATTTGTCTGTAGAAGGGGACTGTGTTGAGTCTGCAGTAACTGGCTATTTGTAAGGGGCACTTTAGATTGCCTAATGTCAAAAAGGCAAACTATGCATATATTTAGCTGACTAGAAAGGACAAATGTTACAGTTGGGGGATGGAGGATAAAAAATTTGCCCTTTGAAATACACAAATGCTTTGTGGGGAAAAAATGCCATCACCAATTTCTAAAGAGAGCAAAGGACACAATGGAAGAAGAGCTTTGGAAGAAACTGAAACTTGACAGCAGGTGCTGGCACCTAAAAGGTTTATTCTATCATGTAATCAACTGGAGAGGTCAGTGAGTTTGCTTGCATTTCCTGGAAATTGGTAGTTAAGGGAATATGTGGTTGACCAGAAACTGTTCTACATGTTAAACAGGATTTTGAAATTAAATTCAAATTATTTTTGTTGACTGTAGTTTCTTTATTTTTTATTGTTTATTCCATTACAGTTGTCCCTACTTTTTGTCCATTTTCCCACCTCCATCCATGTCCCCTGCCAAGCCATCACCATAGCATTGTCTGTGTTAATGGGTCATGCATATATGTTCTTCGGCTAGCCCCTTCACTTTCTTTCTTCCAGTCCCCCTTCTCCAGTCTCCTCCAACAGCTGTCGAAGTCTTCTGATAATGAATACCAAACATGGTGATTATTATTAAAGAACATCCTTCTTCTGCTAAAATCTTTGGAAATTACATAATTTCTTCAAGATTATTCACCCTTTCTCTTAAATTTGATTACCAAAAACTAATTTTCCTTTCCCTTAACTGTTGGAAAGAGAAGAATCCTGGTGAAAGAGGGGGGAAATTGTTTCATCACCAAGGGCTTGCTGCAGACCACATATTTTCATGTGAGATTTTGACCATAGTAAGCAATAAATATGGCAAGGACCTGAGTCTACTCACCCATGTAATGAATTGTAGAACTTGAGCTAATAAGTATTGTCAAAAAAAGTGAGTGAGCTCTGGCTGGTGGCACAGTAGATAAGGCACAGGCCTGCGAACCCAAAGGTTGCTGGTTCAATTTGGAATAAAATATCTCATCCATGGTTGGTGGTGCAGTGGATAAGGTGCACGCTTGTGAACCTGAAGGTCACTGGTTTGATTCCCAGCCAGGGCACATAACCAGGTTGCAAGCCAGGTCTCTAGCCAGCTCTGTAGCTGGCGGCAGGTGAAAGGTAACTATACTTTGATGTCTCTCTCCCTCTCTGACTCTCTCCCTTCCCCTCTCTGAAAATAATAAATGAAATCTTAAAAAAAACATCAATCATTCAAAAAAAATATAGACATTAAAGATATCTATAAATATAGAATGTATATGATGAGGACACATTTGTATACTCTTTGTAAAGTATAAATTTATGTTTTTTTTTTTTTTTCTTTTGAGGAGAGTGGATGACCTCATATGTCAGTTCATTTGAATATGCAAGCTTTAAACTAGCAATGTCACTTCTAGGAACTTTCAAAATGATATTTCTTACATTATTCATAGCAATGGAGTTAAACTAATGTTCTGCAAATAAAAAAGTGGCTGAAATATTATGTAGCTTCTTATAATAGAAGCACATGGATGTAACAAGATAAAAAGATAGATGATTGATGGCTTGCCAAGTAAGTAGAAGGAAAAAGGAAAGGTAGGAAGGAAGGCTTGATGAATGTATAAAAGGAAGAAGAAAGGCATATGCATAATAAAAAACTGAAATGATACATGCTAAACTTGATGGTGATTGTGTGAATTAAGTTATTGTGAAAAAGAGAATTTTTTTCTTTATACATTTAAGGTGTTTTCTCTCCAAATCCTAGTATTATTTTTGGAATATATTAAACAAAATAAATAAATTATCATGCATATGTTTTTCTCCTTTGGGACTACTATGATAATTAAACAATATTTTATTTATTAATATATTCTTTCATGTTATTTGAAAAAAAATTAAGGTTTAGAAGGATAACAAAATTCAATAAGTTAATATAAATATAATGTTTGGGAAAACTAATAATGCAGAATGAGTGATCATAAAATAGAGTGACAATGAAGCTTAAAGTTCATAAAATAATATAAAAAAATGTAGTTCATGCTGCTTGGCATCTAAGAAGAGCTCAACAAAAGATATTTATTTTATAATTATTTTATAATCTTGTTAGAATTAAAATGACACTTTGCAGACACAATATCCATAGTGTCTCCAGAACTTATAAAATTCATGCATATTTTATAATTAAAATAAGTATTAACTAAGCAACTTCTTTATATGCTCACTTCCCTGGCATCTAGTATTATCTGGAACTCTCTCTTAATCCACTTTGTCATCTCTTTCTACTCAGAAAACAAGTAAACAATCATGTTGAGAGGCATTAACAGTGTAAGAAAAATGGGACACAGGTTTTCATTAAGTCATAGAATTTAGAATGACTTTTACAATTATCACCCAACTTTGTTGAAAAAGTCACACCTACTGTGTTCAAATGGTTGAAGAAAGCATTTTGTTGGAGAGGTTTAGAAAAAGAAAGAATGGACACAAGGGCTGTATACATCCATTTTCAATAGTTGAAATATATTGCCATGTAGAAAACAAATCAAATAAATGAGTAAACTAGGACTTGTTCTTGGAGGTTAGAGCATGGTAGATTTGGGTTTGGTTTAATAAAAGATATTCTAATAGTTACCAGAACTGTCCAATGGTGAAATTACTTGTCTCACAAAGTGATGCTTGCTATTTAGCTTTAACTAAATGACTACGGATCAGAGCTCAAATGCTAGAAAAGTTCCTGGACTAGACAATTCTAAAATCTTTAAAATAGTATCAGATCTATGGCCATTATTTTCTTTCCCCCATGCTTAGTAAATGACAGACAAGAAATTAATGCAAATTATTATGAAATATACACACAAAAACATAAGCATTTATTTTATCTAATTATATAGGATGGGGAAAATGGGATTATTTAGCATTGAAAAAACTGTGTAACAGTAACAATCAAAGTTTTCAGGCATTTGTGGAATTCAGAAATTTACCAAAAGCAAAACAACAAAATAAAACAATTTAATATATTCTAATATAGAAACAAATTAGAAAATAATATTCCTTTTATAAACTGTATGAAGAAACAGCTGAATTGATAACACCATGTTTTTGCTTTCTAGTGAATTTTCTAACTGAAAAGCCTTGGGCAGTTGCAAGAATGGTGTTCTTTTGAGAGAGGACTTTAATAAAGACAGCACACTGCCAAGATCCTTGAAATGGTAGATGAACAAATTGCTCTGTGTTTCACTTTCACTTGACTCCTTCATTCATAGTATTTTAAAAGTAGGACTTAAATGGAACACTTTTTTTTTTTTTTTCTTTCTCTTACAGGGGGAAGTTACTCTGAAAACTTAAATGAAACATACTGAAGCGAGGTGGCATAAATTTTCCTCCTCAGTTATTAAGATCCAATCTGCATGCAAACTCTGCCAGGCACGTTATATTGGGTTGGTTAAACAGATATATACTAGCTTTTTAAGGTAATGAAAATCAGATGACACCAAAGTACAGATTCAGGGCTATTATTAATGGCAATGAACAGTGATTTGTCACGAACCAATGCTGTGCAAAAGAAAAGAACCCAGGGATGATGTGATAATATTAGTCTGCCCTGAGAGAGTTCTAAGGGATCAAGCTGGGCAAGAGAGGCTTTCAGGAGCCTAGAGACAGGTCCATGAATGTCACTCATCTTGGAGAAATGTGAACATTTGCACCTGGGCATGGTTTCGGGTGACAAGGAGTAGACATGAAGGGACCCAGGGATAAAAGGTCCATGACTATAGGTGTCAGTAACCCTAACACAGGATTATGACATCATGGAATCAGGAGTTGCAAGGAAACATTCTGAATATTAGTAGGTCAGGATCTCAATTAGGTACAAAGTACAGTTGGATTGAAAGAATGAAGCATGATACTGAAGTGATGAAGGGAAAGTGCTACCTAAACCATTCTGCCTGAGACCAGTGGTCTCTGGGTGGGGAACACACACACACACACACACACACACACACACACACACACACATACACATATATACACAGTCCCGTATAGCTTGAGGTTGAGGACTGGGAACCTAAATGGTACAGAAAAATCACAGCAAATTATTTGCTCTTCCACAGGTTTTGACCTCTCTCCTTGGTGCTAATTTTATTTGTTGCTGGTTCTAACACTTTGGTGGTCAAACCACGCCACTACTTGTGTCTGTAACCCAAGTTGCCCCAATGCACATGCTCTGGGTATCAGCCCTCCATTCCAGGCTCAACATTATCTCTTCTTTTCTTGGACACCAGAATTTAAAAATACTACATGCACTAGAAGGCAGGAGCTCCTGTGTACCATCACCACAAGCACCTCTAGCTGTATTAGTGCCATTGGAATAATAAATTTGATCATGGTGGTGACAATAAATAGATAGATAGATAGATAGATAAATAAATAAATAAATAAATAAATAAATAAATAAATGTAGGACAAGCAGACCTGCATCTGCCTAAATATCCCTATGAACTACATTTTGAACGCCAGTTTTCTGAATCTTCATTACTGCAGGATGTCTACAAAGTTGGGTTTGGAACTTGACTAGAATACTGTCAGAATTATTGTTAATAAGGCAAATAAGCTATTATGAAAGCTAAGCAGGAAAATCAAATAATTTATTCTAAGAAAAGGAGGCTAGTAAAAGCTGTATACATTATCCATATCTCAAATAGAAAAGTGGACAAAACATCATTAACTAAAAAAAAAAAAAAAAATTGGATAATGTACTCACTCTTTGTACTCAGTTTGCTACTCTGGAGTTCATTGTTACCTGTCATTACCTTTCCTCTAAATTCATTAAGTCTATGGACACATATACTCAATTATGTTAAGTGGAACATTCAGCTTCAGAACCGGCCTCACCAGTGGACTGGTCTTTTATATAAACTTACAGATTTTGCTAAAATCTGAATCAAAGGATGAATAATTTACTTTTAGGAAATAATTCTTATAATTAAAGACTTAATTTTAAATAAGAAAGATATATATAAAGAAAGATTTGGCTGGCTGATTTTGCTACCTTCTAGCTATATGAGGGACTTAGAAAACCCATTCAACTAATATGGATTTTCACTTCCTCATCTGTGACATCAAGGTAGACTTGATCATGTAGAAGGACCTTTTTCTTTTTCTTTTTCTTTTTCTTTTTCTTTTTCTTTTTTAGCATATCATAGGTAATTGATGACCAGGCAAAATGATTGACTTGTTTGCAGTTTAATTGTATGTACTTGAAATCATTTGAATTACTTTTGAGGGGTCCTTGTTTAAAAGGCATATACAAGTAAGCACACTTATATGTGTGTATGTGTATCTTTTAAGTTAATGCTTATTAATGGAACAATTTTGTATTTAAGAAATATTGAGCAATGTTGGGAGACATTTTTGATTATCAGAGATAGGGGTGCTACCAGATTCTAGTTGAGCTGCTAAATATCTTAATACTCATCTTCCTCAACAAATATTTATTCAAAATTTTAATAGTGTCAAGGTTGAAATCCTACAACCAGCTCTGGAAATTGTTATTGGTTCAGAAGTGGCTTGTCTTCTAAATCAGTACAGCAGAATTTTGTTGTCCCCCATAGAGAAAGGATATTTGTATTTTTTGTCTGAATCACTAAAGGTTAAAGACTATGTTCATTTCCAAGGTTGAGATCCCACCTCATTATGAGGTTTACAGTAATGATTAGAGAATTTGTTCTGTGCAATTCTTTTTATTATAAAAATATTGTGTCCTAATGTATAATTTTTATGTGTTTCATGGGCTGTGAAAGATATGCATATTATCACATTGTAAATTTATGAATACAACTGATATTAAGGATTGCCATTTAGGTTTTCTATGTATTTATAGCCAATCAAAAACCAATAAAGAAGCTTTTATTGAGTTCTATAATCTTAATGATTTTATTTGTGCAGGCTATTTTTGTGTGTCTGTGGGAAGAGACACACGCATAGAAAAACAGAAGTGAATCTATAACTAAAAAAAACTATTTTTCATAATTTCATTAATTCCATTAGCAAGATTCTTTGTTTGTTTTTATTTTAATTTTTTTATTCATTATTTTTTAGAGAGAAGGGCAGGGAGGGAGGAAGACAAGGGAGAGAAACATCAATGTATGGTTAAAGATAAAGGGAGAATTTTAAAAACAGCTAGAGAAATGAAGAGAATTACCTACAAAGGGGTTCCTATAAGACTGTTCAGCTGATTTCTCAAAAGAAACTTTTCATGCAAGAAGGGACTGGCAAGAAGCATTTAAAGTGATGAAAATCAAGGATCTACAATCAAGATTACTCTATCCAGCAAAGCTATCATTTAGAATGGAAGGGCAGATAAAGTGCTTCCTAGACAAGGTGAAACTAAAGGAGTCCATCATCACCAAGCCATTATTATGTGAAATGTTAGAGACTTATTTAAGAAAAAATGGATCAAAATTATGAACATTAAAAAGACAGAAAAAAAAAAAAAAACCCAAAAACTCACAACTGTCAACAACAGAACCAAAAAATAAAAACAAAATTAAAACAAAAACAAACTAAGGAAATGATCAGAGTAGGACCAAAATCACAGGGATGGGGATCATTGGGAGGTTTATCAACTGGGAGGGGGAAGCGGGTAAAACTGGGAAATGGTACAGTGATTAGGAACCATAATTGGTGGGTACAAGATAGAGAGGTGGAAATTAAGAATAATAGAGGAAGGGTTGAAATCGGAGAACTCGTATGCACAATCCATAGATATGAAATAAAGAGGGGGAGATTGCTGTAAGCGATGGGAGTCTTGGGTGGAAGGGAGCAAAGGGAAAAGTATTTGGGACAACTATAACAGCATAATCAGTAAAATATATTTTGAAAAATCTATGTTATGAAATTTCCTGGGTGATTTTACATTTAGACCATATTATTTATTGGTAATCAGGAGTTTGCATAATTATTTCAGTCTTTTATCAGCAATTATTTGAAACACTGGCTCATTTTAAAGCCAAGTTAATTGTGTCCTTTTTCATTAAACAAAGTTGATTAAACACTTACTACTTACACACCCTACATTGAAATATGTCCTGGGAAGTACCAGGATGAATCACATTGATTCTTTATCTTCAGAAACCAGCTAGTTCTGTTGAAAAGGAGTGACAGATACTGTAGCAGAGCCACGTACAACAGAGTGGAGCAAACAGAAACACTGATGAACTCTACTTGGTAGGATAGCTCAAGGCAAACCTGGCAGGAAGGAAAATACTTTAGTTAGTACTTTATTTGTTTGTGCTTATCTTCAAGAATATGTCAGTATTTGGGGACAGTCTTTACTTTGGATATCTGGACAGTTTTCAAATAAAAGCCTTTGGTAAATGCTTTAGAAACTATTATGGAGACAAGGCTGATATTGCTACCACTGACTCGACTCAAGAATGGTGTCTGCAAACACTTCCTGAGCTGTAGGTTCACCTACACCATCATTAAGATCATTCTCAATTTGAAAAGCTGTACAAAAAGTCATTAAGAGTTCTCATTGGATTAAAGAATATGAATATCTTTATGTTTAATACTAAATTAATTATTTTTTCTTATATGGAAGAATATTTTATTCACAAAGGAAAGGTGCTTTGCTATTATACACACACATACATACACATTGGTAAGAATATATTTATGTTCTATATTTCAAGGAAATATGTAGAAAATTTTAGTTATTTTTTGCTTTTAGGATAATCAATATGAATAGAAATGTAAGACATTTTGCCAACTGGAGTTTTTCTCTTATACATTCATCTAAACTATTTCACTCTTTGGATATATGTGTCTCATAATTTTATGCTAAGTTTATTTCCAAGTTTCTGAATAACTTTTCTATCAACTTCAAAAATACAAAGTATTTTTAACTTTATTTTTTATTTTTAAATTTTATTAAATTTTGAGGATGACATTGGTTAACAAGATTATATACATGTTTCAAATGTACATTTTTATAGCACATGACCTATATGTTAACATTGTGTGTCCATCACTCCAAGGTAAATCTTTTTATGTTACCATATATATCTGCTCCATTTTACCTTTTCCATCTGGTAACCCTGAGACCATTGTCTGTGTCTATGAGTTTCAGTTTTATATCCCACATATGAGTGAATTCATGTGGTTCTTAGCTTTTTCTGACTCACATATATTGCTCAGCATGATAATTTTTTACAAAAGAGCTAAAAACATATGATGAAGAAAAGATAGCCTCTTCAATAAACAGTGCTGGGAAAATTGGAATGCCACATATAGAAGAATTAAACTAGACTACAGTTTGTCCTCATGTAGTACAAAAATTAATTTAAAAAGGATTAGAGACCTAAATATAAGATATAAAATAGTAAATTACATATAAGAAAACATAGGTACTAAACTTATGGACCTTGGCCTTGGAGAAAATTTTATAAATTTGACCCAAAGGCAAGAGCAGTAAAGGCAAAAATAAATAAATGGGGCTATATAAAACTAAAAAGCTTTTGCATAGCAAAAGAAACCACCAGCAAAACAAAAAGTCAACCAACAGAATGGTAGAAAATATTTGTAAATAACAGCTCCAACAAGGTTTTAACACTCAGAATATATAAAGAATTCATAGAACTCAACACCAAAAAATGAGCAGAGGACCTAAATAGTTTCTTCTCCCAAGAAGACATACATATGGCCAACAGGTGTATGAAAAGATACTCAACTCCCCTAGCTGTCAGGGAAATGCAATTTAAAACCATATTAAGGCATCACCTCCCACCTATTATAATGGCTGTTATCAACAAGACAGCTAATAACAAGTGTTGGAAAGGTTGTGGGGAAAAACAAACCCTCCTTTTTAAACTTTATTGTAAAAAAATAAGGTACAGAAGTGATATTTTTAGCAGGCAGAAGCTCTTTGGTGATCATTTAAAATGAGAAAACATGCTCTGCAAGTATAATCTGAAGTATTTGGGACACTGTTCTATTCAGAGCCAAGAGCATTGACTGGATTTCAAATCTGTCTATCTCTATGGCAGTTGGCAAAGTTTTAAGAGCTCAAACTCTGAAGGTACATGGATGTAGGTTTGAATTTCTGCCATGTCTATAATTAAATATGTGCTGGCAGGTTGCTTAGCTTCTGAGTCTTCAGTAAGTTACTCAGTACTGTCGGACTGAAAATAATACCTTTCAAAAGCATAGCTGAGACAATCCATTAAGATTCTGTGTATGTATGTGTGTGTGGGAGTACAGTTAACAGAGGCGCTGTTTTATTGGTGTAGGCTAGTATTATTTTATTGTTATTAATAGTATATATTTTTGCAGAAATAAAACATTGAAGGTTTCTCATTTTCTTCTCTAGATATATACAAATGTCACTTGTTTGAAATGAATACCCAGGATAAGCTTGAAGAGAATGGTATTCAAAACTGAAGATGACATAATATTCAAAGGGTATGCAGAAAGGGAAAAAATTAGTTAGTTGCCTTTGTTTGAAAAAGCATCCTAAACTTTAGTTTAAATGGCTTTCTCTCCCTGAAATGGCACACTTCATTTCTTTAGATACTTAATAGGCACTAATTCATTTTTCATGATTCTGGTCAGGGGGGCTGTTTTCTTGATCAGACCTTTCATAATTTTTCATCCTCTTACAATTTTCTTTTATTGTAAGGAGCTAATCACCCCTCCTTAAACCTAGGCTCCAAGTGGTTTTGATAGTCAAGTTGATGGCCAGAAATATACATACATATATACATATAAATATTGTATGCATTATGGATTTTATGTATTATATATTATATTATATATTTTCTAGGTAAATGCTGTCCTATTTTACCTGACATAATTTAATTGTCCATTGGTTCAACTAATTTCATTTTTTTGGTTATTTCTTCTAAGAGATATTGGAAACTCCTTGAGTTTTAGGTTATGTATTACATTTTTATCTCAAAACCAGGTAATACATACATAAAGCATTTTGAAGTGAGTTGATTTTAAGGAAATACTTCTGTTTTATTACTGTTTATTTTTTAATTTGCTGAAAAGAAAAAGTACAATTTTAGTTTTTAGAGTATGACATCTGTTTAAAGGCAAGTGCTATTAGATGGATTAAATAAGAGCCAAATAGCCTCACTGACAGTTTTGGATCAGCTAAAGAAGTATGAGGCAAGAGAGACAAGTCCCCAAATTCCTACTTCCAACGGGAAGACTGGCTAAGTAATTATTCTGGCACAAAGCACAGAAATGTTGGAAGCAATACACATTTATACACATAGGGACCTACTTTTGTATACTTCTGATATTCATGAATTTAGTTACCATGGATTAGCTAAATAGCATGGTTCAGTTTTTATATATTCACCCTAGGACATGTTCACTGATTTGAGAGAGAGAGAGAGAGAGAGAAGAGAGAGAGAGACTGATATGAGAGAGAAACATCAATATTAGAGAGAAATATCAATCAGTTGCCACCACGCATTTACACACCCCAACTGGGGACTGAACCCTGAATCCAGGTTTGTATCCTGCCTGGGAATTGAACCTACAGCCTTGACGTACTGAACAATGCTCCAACTAAGCCACCCAGCCATGGGAGCATAATTCAAATTTTAGTTGATGGTAATTGTGTGTAATTCACATACCATATACATTTTACTGCTAGCTCTTAGTCCTCAGATCATTATGTAAATAGAAGATGAACATCATGAGCAATGACCAATCACATTCCTTCTTCACATGTTGTCTGTGAGTAGTCAGTGCATATCTCTTATTCAGTTCACAGACAGCAAAGCATATGGTGGTGTTGCCTCCTTGTGTCAAATTGATAAACCCATGTTTATGGGTGGCATGTTACAAAAATGAATAATCAGAAGAAGGAAATGCAAAAAAAGATAAAAGTGTATGAAACAAGTGAGAAGTCATAATGCCTAAAGTGAAAATTGAAGGCAATGTAATTGAAGTTCTACAGTAAATTGATGATGGGGTAATGTTGGCATCACTGTCATTTAAAAGTCTCTAGATATGAGGAACTCAGTGAAGGGGAACATATTGACATAAATGAGCAAAGTGGCTTTGAAAAAACAGCTGAAGGTGTCCCAGTGGAAATGACATGGCCTAAAAACTTCACATTAAAGGAACTTTCAGAGATGTTTTTATAATATTTAAGGCACAAAAGTTAGTGTTGGGAACAGTTCTTATAAAAATACAAAAAAAAAAATTCTTTATACCTCAATTTTTCTAATGTTTCAAATTATCCTAAGTAAATATTAGTTTTACTACTTTTTTCATCTCCTCATATATTTATAACCACTAATAAGAGAGTTCTTAATGTTTTGAAGTATTTTTCAAAAATGTTCTATTGATTGTTATTTGTCTAATTTATAATTTCATTAACATTTCTGTAGTCCCACATATTGTATAAATCATGGATTGCTTGTATGTTCTTTTTTTTTTTTTTTTTTTTTTAAGATTTTGTTTATTACTTTTCGGAGAGAGGGGAAGGGAGAGGGACAGAGAGGGAGAGAAACATCAATGTATGGCTGCCTTTCACCTGCCTCCAGCTACAGACCTGGCTGAAGACCTGGCTTGCAACCTATTTATGTTGCCCTGGCTGGGAATCGAACCAGCAACCTTTGGGTTTGCAGGCCAGTGTCTTATCCACTGTGCCACCAGCCAGGGCCACTTGTATGTTTTTTATATGATGTAAATGAGTTTGCAAAAAAGTAAAGAGAACTCCTTGACCAGTGAGAAACATAACCACAAGACAGTGTTAGCAGTGATTCCAAATTTTGAGTTTTTGTGGGGCACACATTTTAGGCAGATGGACAAAACTGAGAAAGGTGGCTTGAGCAAAGGGAACATTGATGGACAAAGTCATAAGAAATAAGAAGTGAAGTATTAAAAGATATGAGAGTCTAGGGTTCCTTTTTTTTAGCAGATGAATTTTATTTTATTTTTAAATAAAAGCAATTGAGGCCCTGGATGGTGGCACAGTGGATAAAGTGCTGCCCTGAGAACCCAAAGGTCACTGGTTCAATTCCCAGCCAGGGCACATAACCAGGTTGCAAGCCAGGTCTCCAGCCAAGTCTGTAGCTGGAGGCAGATGAAAGGGAACCATACATTGATGTCTCTCTCCCTCTTTGCCTCTCTCCCTACCCCTCTCTCTAAAAATAATAAATAATATCTTTAAAATAAATAAATAAAAACAATTGGGAAGATGTTATTAGAAGTGGCAATATTGTTTTCTGTTTTTCTGAAACAGCCCAGATATATCCATTTCAGATCTATCAATTAAGGAAACTATTGCAATGCAAAGTAAAAGGAATGTATTCCATATAAAATTGTTATAAAAACCTGAAATCACATTTAAAAAATGATCACTCTATAGTGACATGTTGAACTTATTTTATAAGACTTACCTCTGTGTCCCACATCACATATAAACTACTGCAGTGGATAAAATTTGTGGTTATGTGGTTTAAATTCCTATCTAAAAATTTAGCTCCAAATGCTTAAGGGTTTGGAGTGATTAACTATCTTTGATCCTGAGACAAATTATAAATAGATTTCAATATATTTTTTATAAAGTGTTACTGAATATAAAAGTAAACATTATGTCAAATGCTTGTGTGGTATAATAATAATAGGTTGTAGTTCTCAATTAGAAAACACCTAATTTTAGCCCTGACTAGGTGGCTAAGTTGATTAGAGCATTGCCCTCATACACCAAGGTTGCAAGTTCGATTCCTGGTCAGGGCACATACAAGGATTCATGAATAAATGGAGCAACAGATCTCCCTCTCTTCCAAAATCAATAACTAAACAATAAAATAAAGAAAAACATTTGGTTTTAGGTAATTATAGATAATTAATGGATTCTTGAGCATAGTAATCCGTGCTCAAATATTAGATATAGTATATCAAACACTTTAAATGACATTTATTGAGGCCCATTTAGAGCCTTGGTATGTTATTAATATTTGGATGTAGAAAGGATGGGAGAGAGGGAGTACTGAAAAAAGATAATAATAAAAATGGAAAAGAGGAAAACTAAAACTTGGAAACTTTAAAACCATGGAAAGCTACTTGCCTAAAGTTTCTGGGTTCCGAAACTTTATTCAGTTTGTGTGCACAACTGTTGCTATATGGATTCATCTACATGAAACCCTTTTCAAATGAACTGTATTTGGTTTAATCAATAATTTTCTCCCAAAATAACAGTAATTTATTTTACCAACCTACAGTTAATTTAAATTTTAGACTTAATAATGTATAAGATATGAGTGTCACAAAGTATAAGATACAATATTTCTTTAAAGAAAGCATTCTGAGATAACTATATACCCAAAATGTATACATTTATTTTTTAAACTATATTTTCTTAATTCTGCTGTTATAATTGTCCCAAATAATTTTCCCTTTGCTCCCTTGCACCCAGGACCCCCATTCCCTCCTGCAGTTCAACATCCCTTAGTTCATGTTTATGGATTATGCATATAAGTTATCTGATTTCACCCTTTCCTTTATCATTCTTAATTTTTCCCTGTCTTGTACCTATTAACTATGTTTCCTAACACCTGCACCTTTTCCCTGTTTCACTCCCTTCCCGCTCCCAGCTGATAACGCTCCAAATAATCCCCATACCTATGATTCTGGTCCTATTCTGGTTGTTTGCTTAGTTTGTTTTTTGATCCTCTTTTTCTTAAATAAGTCTCTTTAACATTTCATATCATAAAGATTTGGTGATGATGATAAACTCCTTTAGCTTTACCTTGTCTGGGAAGCATTTTTATCTGCCCATCCATTCTAAATGATGGTTTTGATGAATAAAAGAATCTTGGTTGTAGGTCCTTGCTTTTCATCACTTTGGATACTTCTTGTCATTCCCTTCTTGCCTGAAAGTTTCTTTTGAGAAATCAGCTAATAATCTCATAGGAACCTTTTGTAGGTAATTCTCTTCTTTTCTCTAGCTGCTTTTAAGATTCTCTCTTTGTCTTTAATCTTTGGCATTTTAATTGTGATGTGTCTTGGTGTGGTCCTCTTGTCTTTGGGTCTAGTTTTATTGGGACTCTCTGTGCTTCCTGAACTTGTATGTCTATTTCCTTCACCAAATTTGGGAAGTTTTCCTTTATTATTTTTCACACAAATTTTCAATTTCTTGCTCATCCTCTTCTCCTTCTGGTATCCCTGTGATTCACATGTTGGCAGGTTTAAAGTTGTCCCTGAAGTTCCCAAGCCTCTCCTCATTTTTTTTTCAATTATTGTTTCCCCTTTCTGTATTGGCTGAGTGTTTATTTGTTCTTTATGTTTTAAGTCATTGATTCGAACCCCATTTTCCTTCTCTTTACTATTGGTTTTGTGTGTATTTTCCTTCATTTCACTTAGGCTAGCCTTAACTTCTTATTGTCTGTGTTTGCCATACTTAAAGCATATCCATCAAGTCTGTGAGCATCTTTATCACCAGCTTTTAGTAATAAACTTAGAAATGATTCCTGAAAGTATAGTCTTTATCACCAGCATTTTAAACTGCATCTGTTAGGCTGGCTATATCCTCATCTGTCAGATTGACTATTTCTTTGTAGCTTGTTCTCCCACTGGAACCTTGATCTATTTTCTTTTTCGGGCCTTATTTCTTTATCTCCTCAACTTGACAGGCTCCTATGTTTGCCTCTGTGCCTTAGGTAGAGCTACCACAACTGTGACATTATAAGGGGTGGAGCCTTAGGTTCTTGTCAATACAGGTTACCCGTTTCACCCTGTTGTGATGCTGTATGTAAGGGAGGAGTCTGAGAGGGAACAATGCTGCTTGCTCAGCACTCACCCCTTTTCCAGGCACTTCTCCTGCTTCCCATATGGGACTGGCATCTCTAGTTGTTGCCCTTGCTGTTTCTCAGAGTGGGTGGGTCTATGGATGTTCCATGGTGGTGGGGGCCTCTATAGAGGCTCTACTGAGAGAACAGCAGTTTATTCCTCCACTCCAACCCCTACTGGTTTTTATAATCAGAAGCAATGTGTATTTATTTTCCCCTTGATGCTGGGATCATGAGCCATGGAGTGTGGTCTGTTGCCAGGAGTGCTCCCCAGGTGTTCCTACATTTTTTTTTTTTTTTAATGTATGACTGTGCTTCCCACTGGTTGACTATACTTGCTGTCCAACCACAGTTGCTGTGCTGCCAAATCATGTCTTCCCTTTCCTGGCTCCACCCCTCCTACCTGTCTGGATGAGTATTCCTTCTTTATATCTCTTGTTTGTTGGACTTTCATGCAACTTGATATTCTGGAATTTCTGGTTGTCTCTAGTTTTCAGGTAGATGTATCCATTCTTAGTTGTGGAGGGAGACACAATGTGTCTTCCTATGCCTCCATTTTGGATTCTCCCCAAAATTCATGCATTTAGAATATAAATGTCATGTAATCCAGTCGCCTACATGATTCTATCTGAAGAGAAATTTTCATGGAAAAGATGGTTTTTGAATTGACTCTAAGTTATGGTAAGACATTCCCTATCACTGTGGAGATTCTTGGTGAATTATACTTTTCTAGTGTATAGAAGGCAACAGGATTATTTCTGTTTCTGCTATATAGCTTCTTTATAAATGCAAACCATCCTTTGATTTAACCACTTAGGCTTCCAGCTGTTAGGAAGAAATATATATTTCCAACTTCTACTGATTTTAGTGCAGAGTGAGCTATAGCCCAGAGCTCTACCCAGCCTGATCTCATTCCCAGACACTTGCTTCTGCAGCTCCTACCTATTAGTAGTACAGTATTGATTGGTCCAAGTAGTTGGAATCCATCTCAGTTCCTCCTTGGAGATTTCAAATTGTGGCATAGACCCAAAGTGCAGTGGAAGTGACTAAAAAAGGACTTCCTTTTTTAGTCACTTCCACTTTAGTCACATTAATTGTGTAAGTGAAGTGAAGTGTGTTTATAGATCTAGGTTGAGCCTAAGAGAGCAGAGCATAGTTTCATTCTTCAAAAGTTCAGTCTGATAAACCAAGCATTATTTTGAAGCTATTTATGACTACAACAACCTCACAGATAAGTGTCTCTGTGGTGTTTTTATAAATAGAAATGATGCTGGACAGGAGAGCAGATGGCAACTAACCTGTGCTCCTCACCTTAATCATGCAGTAAACACCAACTTGCACTAGAGAGTGTGAAACATATTGAGAATATTACTGTATTTTTAAGTTCACTCATTAGGAAATAGATGTGAAGTTTGAAGGGGAAAAATGACTGCCTTGGTGGTATCATAAAAACTGTCACTAAAATTGTTGTAGAAAAAGGATATATGGAATATTATTCAGCCTTAAGAAACAGTGGTATTCTGATACATGCTACAACATGGATTTTGAAAAAACAAATTCTAGAATTAAGGCAAACACACACACAAAAATAATTTATATGATTCTTTTTATACAAGGCTCCTATGACAGTCAAATTCATAGGACAGAAGTAGGATAATAGTTACCAGGTGCTGGGAACAAGTTGTTATGGTGAATTTCTTATTAATGGGTACAGAGTTTTACTTTGAGGTGATGGAAATCTTCTGGAGATAGGTATTGAATGGGTACCAGTGATAAAAGGGTACTTAATGTCACTGAACTGTACACTAAAAATAGTTAAAGTGGGAAAGTTTACATGTTGTATATTTTATCATAATAATAATATTGAACATATTTTACAATATTGTACTCTACAAAACACAGCTAATAAAACAGAATTTTAGAAACTTAGTGCACATGAATAAATTGTTTTATTTGGAGTTTAGGAATGTGATTCAATTTCCCTGAATCTGGATACCTTTATCTTCCTCCTACATAGCAGTTATTAGAAAAGAATGAAATTCTTATTAAAATACCTAAGTTTTGAAAATTGGGAGTATGATTTAATTTGTTAACATTAAATAAAATAAAAAATCTGATGTATATTTATCCATATCACTGTTCTGAGTGCAAAATAGAGTTCTTATTGAGGATATGGGATAAATTCCATTTAAACATGTAAGATCTGTAGACCAAAGGGTATAACAAGAGAGATGAGATGAAGCTGGTTAAGCATTTTAGACCTTATTAGAAAACTTATACTGCCCCTTTAAATTCTTGTTCATGTTGAGTTACCACTATCAAATTTCTGAGTTGCTGGTTTGGATTTTTCCAGTAGTAATTGTGCATGTCCAAAAATAAACAGTTTTCACTCTGGCTGGTGAAACAGTGGATAATGCGCTGGCTTGCAAACCCAAAGGTCACTGGTTTGATTCCCCAGCCAGGGCATGTAAAGAGGTTATAAGCCAGGTCTCCAGCCAGGTGGCTGGAGGCAAGTGAAAGGCAACCATACACAGATTTCTCTCCATCTCTGCCTCTCTCCTTTTCCCTCTCTCTAAGAATAATGAATAAAATCTTTTAAAAAATAGTTTAGGTGCTACTTATTATGGCTCTTTATTTGTGAATCAGCTGTTTCATTTGAACATCATTTTCCCCTTAGTATTATGTTCATGAAATAAATCATCTGCACTCAATGAATTTTTCACTTAGAAAAAGATAGGTAATTGTGTATGTGCATGCAAGATATTTTTCATAAGATAAGGGATTTTACTGACAAAATGTTTTATTTCATAGAAAAATACATTTTTTCATTAAGATAATAAAGTTTATTAGATAGGCATTCTTTTCCTCTTATATTGGTTTTCAGTAAGTTCAATAACCTATTCAACTAAATGAATGACATAGAGCTTTATTTATCTATTTTATTCCTTCCCTTTTTAAAAAAGATATTCTCTTCTTACCTGTAATTGAGCATTATGCATATTCTGTTATTTCACAGTTCAGTTTAGTTTAACTCCAACTATAATTTGAGATAGCTAGTAAAGCCAAGCCCAATAAAATAAATTTATAAAGTTAATCACCAGAAAAAAAAAATAGAAATTTTAAAAAATGTACTGTTAAGAGCCAAAGGTGTGATTAACTAATTGTATTATGTGAATGCAGAAATGGAAACATACACATTCAGCTGGGTGCTTTCATATGTTGTGACTTATGTGACTTCAGTTTAGCTATCTGATGTGGGATTTGATCGTAGATAATGACTTTGTTATATAAAGTTGTGAGGGATGAAGTTGGGAAGGGCTTTATCATATGACCAAAATGTTGTCTATTTACAAATTATCTATTTTTAATTTATTTTATTTTTCCATTACAATTTTTTAAATATATTTTTATTCATTATTTTTAGAGAGAGGAGAGCAGAGAGGGAGGAAGAAAGGGAGAAAAACATCAATGTATGGTTGCCTTTCACCTGCCTCCAGCTAAGGACCTGGCTTGCAACCTGGTTATGTTCCCTGAGTGGGAATTGAACCAGCAACCTTTGGGTTCACAGGCTGGCACCTATCCACTGAGCCACCATCCAGGGCCTCCATTACAATTTATGCTCCCTATACCCCTTCCACTTCCACCCACCCATGCCCCCTGTGATCTCCATACTAAGGTTCAAGTCCATGAGTTCTTTTTCTCTTTTTCCTTTTTTGCTCAATCCCTCTACCCACTAATCTCCCTCCCCAGAGTTATCAGCTGCTCTCTATCTATGAGTCTGTCTCTATTTTGCTTGTTAATTCAGTTTATTAGATTCTACATATGAGTGAAATCATAGGGTACTTGTCTTTCTCTGACTGACTTACTTCACTTAGCATAATAGTCTCTAGGTCTATTGATGTTGCTGCAAAATATATTTTTTTTCATTTTTTTAAAGCTGAGTAGTATTCCATTGTGTAAATGTACAATAGGTATTTTTACTACTTATTTACTGATGGACACTTGAGCTGCTTCCAAATCTTGACTTTTGTAAATAATGTTGCAATTAACATAGGAGTGCATATCTTCTTTTGAATTAGTGTTTCAGGTTTCTTTGGATAAATTCCAAAAAATGGAATCACTAAATGATAAGATGGTTCCATTTTTAATTTTTTTTAATTTTTATTTTTTTAAAGATTTTATTTCATTATTTTTAGAAAGAGGGAAAGGGAGAGGGGCAGAGAGGGAGAGAGACATCAATGTATGGTTGCTTTTCACCTGCCTCCAGCCACAGACCTGACTGGAGACCTGGTTTGCAACCTTGTTATGTGCCCTGGCTGGGGAATCGAACCTGCGACCTTTGGGTTCGCAGGCAGGTGCCTTAACCACTGTGTTACCAGCCAGGGGTATTTTTAATTTTTTGAGGTAACTCCATACTGTTTGCCACAGTAGCTGTGCCAACAGTGCACAAGGGTTTTCCACATCCTTACCAGCTATTGTTTCTTGATTTATTGATGATAGCTATTCTTCACATATGTGAGCAGATATCTCATTGTGATTTTAATTTGCATTTCTCTTATGATTAGTGACATTAAGCATATTTTCATACGTCTAGTGGCCATGTAGGAGAAAAGGACATGCAATAGGCTGAATAGTTTATTCAATAAATGGTATTGGGAAAATTTGACAGATATGCGCAGAAAAATTAAACTAGACCAACTTCTTAAGCCACACACAGGAATAAACTCAGAATGAATTTATTTAATATTACATTTAAATGTAAGATTCAAAACCATGTAAATCCTAGAACAAAACATAGACAGTAAAAACTTGAACCTTTCTTGTGGCAATATTTTTTCTAATGGAGTCACAGGAAACAAAAGAAAAATAAATGAATGGGGCTACATCAAACTAGAAAGTTTTTGCACAGCAAAGGAAAACATGAGCACAATGAAAGACAACTCACTGAATTGGAGAACATATTGCCAGTACATCTAATAATGGGTTAATATCCAAACTTGAGAAAGAACTTACCAAAGTCAACACCAAAAAAACAAACAGCACAATTAAAGGACCTCAGAATAGACACTCTCCCAAGAGGACATACAGAGGTTTATTTGCAATTTGATGTCAGGTGAATGATCATCTCTCCTAGGAAGCTTTCCTACTACCCGTTCATTTTTTAGTATATATGATTATTATGATTTTTTAAAATCCTAAAATCAGTTTGAGATCCAGGTCAAGACAATCTTCTTCTTAGTTTCTTGCATTGGTAAGTGAAGGTTTTCTCTTCACTAGGCTTGCATTGCTGTAAAGTCTTAGCTTTAATGCACTAGATCCAGTTCTGCCTTGTATGGACAACAAAATCCAATTCCTTTATTGTAACCAAGTTTTAATGTGCCTGCTCCTTCACACCTGTGCTACTTTTAACAGTCAGCTTGATTTTCATTTTTAATTCAATCTTGCAAGCTCAGCTACACTGAAACTGTGTGCATGTGCATGTTCATGTGTGTGTGTGTGTGTGTGTATGTGTATTTCTAGGTGTTATTATGAAAGTGTTTGTGTTTACCTAAATCTTTTTTGGCAATGATTTTTTGGAATCTGTTTGTTTTTTTCAATATAGTGTTCAGTGTTCAGTAGAACATTGTTTAAGATTTGTAAGAGAAGGAGATCAAAGTATTTTTAGAATTTTTTAAATTACTTGCATGTGAGTAGATTACAAAACAGAAGACAATATATCAAGATGCTATTTATTTAATGCCTTTGATGATTACTGAGAGATAACAAGTTTTACATTGAACACAAATCTAAGAATATTAAGTGAAGTCTTTCTTGTTTGAATGTATTTCTTGCAATTGTATTAGAAACCATTATCACAGACTTTTTTTTTTTCCCCTTCAGAGTCTTTCATAATTGAGGGAAAGGTATGGTTGGGGGAATTGAACCTTTAACACTTGTCAGAATTATCAAGATTTGGTCCATTTTCTTTAAAAGAAGAGTTGTGTTTCACAGCTCTGTATACAGTGTGGCTATAATTTTATCTGATAAATACAGGGTTAGAAAACTGGATAATACTGTCTGGATAAAGGGAGGGAGGATTTAACCAGGGTTAAGGCTATCAGTTTGTATTACAAACTATTTTACTATTTATCCTTTTTTAATTTTACCTTTATTCTTTTTTTAAAGATTTTATTTCATTATTTTTAGAAAGAGGGGAAGGGAGAGAGGCAGAGAGGGAGAGAGACATCAATGTATGGTTGTGTTTCACCTGCCTCCAGCCACAGACCTGACTGGAGACCTGGTTTGCAACCTGGTTATGTGCCCTGGCTGGGGAATCGAACCAGCGACCTTTGGGTTCGCAGGTAATTTTACCTTTATTTTTAAGTTTACCTTTTTTACATTCCTGCTAATAAATTTTTTTTTAATTAACAATATGTTCTAATAAATAATTTCTTTGATTTGGTAGATTTGATTCATGAGATAGCCAAATGATTTTCATTATTATCAATGGTTTGCATAAATATTTTAAAGTGTTTCTTCAAGACTTAAAACAAATTGAGTACAGTTTGTTGATACTTTCAATATTGAATTCAGAAGATTTATAAGCAGTAGTATATGATATCCTCCCAGACTTTTATCTCTTGATGTCAAAAATTCATGATTAACAAGCAATTTGTTGTTGTTCTAGAAAGGAAATGGTCTTCAAATGCTTCAACTTTGAAATGTAGTACTATTCTAAGCACTTATATTGAAGAATTTATTATTCACTGGAAATTTGAGTGCTCTGAGTGAATAAGCAGTGATGAACTGAACAGATATCGAGCATAGAATTTAGAAGGGAAGATGGACATTATATTTATGATTGTAGATACAAAATGTCTATCTTATATAAGAAGAAGAGTGGAGTTTTATGAGTTATATCAATTCAATTTAAGTCAAGATGACAGTTCTCAAAATGTGGTTCCCAGACAAGAGACATTAGCTACACCAGGACATTTCTTGGAAATGTAAATTTCAGAGCCCCACCTCAGACATAATGAGTCAAAAATATTAGAGCAATCTCTGTTTTTAACAAGTCCACCACGTGATTCTGGTGGCTGGAATTTGAGAACAACTAATCTATGTCATGGTTCCTCAACTTGGGCACTCTTGATATATCAAACAGGAAATTTTTGGATGAGGGGATCTATGGTGTTCACTGTAGTCTGCTGAGCAGCTTTCCTGGCCTCTTACCACTAGGTGCAAGTAGCAACTCCCAGATGAGTCAGCCATAAATGTTACTAGAATATTGCCAAATATTACATAGGCATGAATTCTTATCAGTTTCCTCTGCCACCAGTTACCCCTACACACACACACGCACACCATATAATGTTCAAATAACATACTCTGCCCTTTATTCTATTGTTGTTCTAATACAATTGTGTCCAAATTCCCCTCCCCTTATGGCTCTCCCCTGACCCACCTAACCACCTTTATTTATTTATTTTAAAGATTTTATTCATTGTTTTTAGAGAGAAGGGTAGGGAGGGAGGAAGAAAGGGACAGAAACATCAATGTGTGGTTGCCTTTCACCTGCCTCCAGCCATTAACCTGGCTGGAGACCTGGCTTGCAACCTGGTTATGTGCCCTGACTGGGGAATCGAACCAGAGACCTTTGGGTTCACAGGCTGGTGCTTAGCCACTGAGCCACCAGCCAGGACTTTTGAGAGGATATTTTTATGGAAAATACATTTTTGCAATAATCTTTAAAAACTGAAATACATTACTAGTGATGGAAAAATAGAAGTAGGTGTTTGGTATAATTTGGGAAGTATTAGTATTCCTAGAAATGCTCTACTTGTAGAAATTGTTTCCATTAAAGCATTTTGAAATCTGTTTTCTGAAGAATCTTTCTCTGCAAAATGGTACTTGGTGCTCCAAACTATGAGTTCTATGACTTCAAAAGATTAGAAACACTGTATTATATATAATTTTTATCTTTAACATTTCAAAATGCATTTTGAAGGATCAAAATGTTCCTGACTGAAGGCAAGAGGATAAAAATTTATATGGATTATTACTCCCATTTTAGTTTGAAGAGTATACTATTATTATTTTTAGAGGGAGAAAATAATCAGAGGTCTGTAGATAAATATCTTGGTGAAATTGTTCCAAAACAATGTTTTTCACACTTTTAAATTAGTATTTGTTTAGGCCCCGGCTGGTGGCACAGTGGATAAGGTGCTGGCCTGCTGGCCTGCGAACCCAAAGGTTTCTTTCTGGTTCGATTCTCCAACCAGAGCACATAACCAGGTTGCAAGCCAGGTCTCCAGCCAGGTCTGTAGCTGGAGGCAGGTGAAAGTCAACCATACATTAATCTTTCTCTCTCTCTCTCTGTCTTTCTCCCTTCCCCTCTTTCTAAAAATAATAAATAAAATCTTCAAAAAATATTTTAAATAAATAAATTAGTACTTATTTAAATAGCCAGTAAAAGTAAATTCTTTTTTAAAACCCCATTAATCAGAGTTATCTATAATTGACTTTCAAAACATGTCTTTAAAGTGACACATTATTATAAAAGTAAATGAATTTAGGAATCCATAGCATTTGACTCATAGCAAACTCAAAACTTATGAACTTATCAACTAAATAACAAAAAATATTCTGTTTGTTACCTTGCACTTTCTAATTCAGTCCATTTAGCATTCCCTCAAATCTAAAAATATAATTTTCCATAGCTGAGCAAGTTATGTGTACCAATTGCCATTAACCTTTGCATTCTGTACTAAATATTTTTACAAAGTACTTTTATTTCAATCATTTTTTTATCCCTCATTATAGCAAATATATGAAATCATTTAAAATATGTTACTCATTTTTAGGCATGTTTTAGTATGCAATTTTATTCCAAAACTCACATTGCATAATAGCATAACAATATTCTTTAAAGAAATAATGAACAGCATTATTTGTGGAGCTAGAGTAGGTAACTGATACTGTTGAGTGGATGTTACTGCAACCTAGAAAGAGTCATGGGTGATATTTATAGATAACAAGGAAAAAGTACTGCAAATATTAAATAATACCTATTGATTTATCTATATATTGTTGTTTACTTAAATCTATTCTGCTTTAAGATGGCACCAAAATTTATTGTTCCCAGGATGAGTGTTTTAGTGATTTGTCCTTGTTAGGGATATAAATGGTGAATGAGAGCATGGGATAGTTAAAGACAAGACCACAGAGTGTTAAATAAGGACAGTGGTGGGTAGAAGCACACAGCTTTTCCATTTGAGATGATAGAAAAAACAACTACATGCTATTCAAGTACTTTTATTAGATGAAGAGCCCTTGACCCGGCATTCTGCAGGAGCTACACTCCTTCCTATTCCTGGGGCAAGGACTCCATTAACATAGAGGATGCCAGAGTTTCCTATTGGTAATATATCCATCCAGAAGCCATGCCTGCTTGGGCCCAAGAAATTTTACATAAGCCCTCTTTCAGGGCCTGTGAATATTCATCCCTTGGGTCCTTCCTCCTTAGAATATATTTCCTCCTTTGAGAATATTGAGCTGCCTGTATTGATATCTCTGGGTTTAATGAGGATCAGGGAATAAGTGTTTATGGGAGGCTGTCAACATCTTCAACGTTCATGGGTTAGCCACACTTGTTTTTTTGAAGCTCTTCAAGATGGTTAAGAGGGGTTAGACACAAGGCCACGAGCCAAGTGCTGGTTCACCTTGCCACTAAGTTTTAGTGCAGAACTCTAAGGGGTCAAACAATTCTCAATTCAAACTTGGCTTTCTATATCATTAGGGAAGTATCCTTGTCAAGTGAAAGGATAGAATGTATCTTATTTCAAATACATCTGCTTGATTAATAAATTCAATATTTGATGTAAAAAAAAAAAAAACATTATGATTGGTCCTATTCTCATCACATCCCTCTTGCTAATGGGGAAGGGCACACCATAACATTTAAATAATTTAGGATGAATGACGAATAGAACTGGACAGTGAAGTGTCCTGGAGGTTGAATGGTGAAGACCTGATGGAGACTGAAGCCAAGATTCAAAATATTAACGGAACCATCATGAGCCAAAGAAAGGCTAAACAGACAAGAATATCACCAATCTCTACTCAATTCAGATGAGAGATGCTAGTTGGAGCTCCACCACTTTAGCAACTCAGCTATTAAGATCAACAGAGAGAACAGCAACCACAACCACTGGGATAGAAGAGCAGATAAAGACTCCAGGAGTCCTGAAATGCTAGAGGGCATTACAATGCATAGATCTTATCTCAGCACCATGAGATTAGAAAACCAACCCTTTCCCAGATACCACTTAATGGTGAGAGTCATGAGAGGGGAATTAGCTCAGAGGCTAATTTGATTTTTTTAAAAGATTTTATTCATTATTTTCAGAGAGAAGGGCAGAGAGAAAGGAAGAAAGGGAGAGAAGCATCAATGTATATAGTTGCCTTTCACCTGCCTCCAGCTAAGGACCTGGCTATGTGCCCTGGCTGAGGAATTAAATTAGCAACCTTTGGGTTCACAGACTGGCACCAATCCACTGAGCCACACCAGCCAGGGCAGGCTGAGCATTTTTAACCAGGAGAGTAAGCACTGTGTCAAGGGACAGGTGAATCTAGCATATTATAGGTTAGATGTAAATGGGCCAAAACAAGGTGTGTTTTTCCACTACTCAGCAAGTAGCAGTTCACTACTTAGTAGGTAGTGGCTCAGAAGGAAGATCAAGTAAGTTCAAGAAAATAGAAATTTCAATTTATCTGCATGTTTAAGGTAAAGTATTAGCAATTCTGTATACTAACAAATACTTATTTATACATCACTCCTGTCTATTTAAACAGATGTGTGATTACAGTGTTATGACCATTTACTGAAATGTTTTCATTTTTAAAAACCTGAAAACCAATTCTTCAAGTTTTGGGTTTCATTGATCTTAAAAGCCTAGTATTTAAACCTTTGAAGCATTGTACTTCTTTCAGCCTAAATGAATCAGTTAAAATATGAAGAGCTATCAGTACCTGCCCAGGTTTGATGTTTACTATGTGTCAGATGCTGGGCTAGGTTTAGGAACCTCTGAGATAAATCAATTCTGGATGTTGGTCTCAAACATCTTACAAAGAAAGGTAGAAATAGAATGCTGTGACTGGCATAAGGAAGGAGTGTTCAGTTTTACCTCAGTTGAATATAAAGCATTTCCAAATGTGGTTGACACTTGAGCTGAGTACTTATTTGACCTCTTTAGCTAAGGAAGGCCACTCAAGGTAGAGGAAACAGCTTAAACAAAAATGAAGAGGAGTTAGACAACTTATCATGGATTAGGAACTGTCCTAGTTCAAGCTACTATAACAAATTATAGTGGACTGGGTAGCTTAAACATCAAACATGTATTTAGTTCTGGAGCCTGGGAAGTCAAAGATCAAGGACCAAGGTTTGATAAAAGCCCGCTTCCTAGCTTGCAGATGACTGTCTTCTCATTTTATCTTCACACAGCACAAAAGCAAAACCAGACAGTGAATAATTTCTCCAGGCTCTTTTCATAACCTCATTCATGAGGGCTATACCCTCATGGACTTAATTACCTCCCCAAGGCCTACCTCCTAATATTATTGCATTGAGGGTTAGGATTTCTACACAGTAATTTTCAAGGAACACAAGCATTTTGTCTATAACAGAGACCAAACTATTAAACATGATTGGGTTCTGTAATTATAGACCAGGTGGACAGATTACTTATTGTGGAGGACCATGTGTGCCATACTAAGGGGTTTGGATTCTAACCTAGAAGAGCAATGAAGAATCAGTGAAAGAAGATTAAATCAGAAACTGACATAACAAATTTGATATTATATCAATCACGTTGCTAGCTCAAGGTGCATAGATTAGAGGGAGAAAAGACTCAAAGGAGCACATGCAGAACAAGCAGTAGGCTAAGCAAAACAAGAATACAGTCTACATTCAGGCGGAGGAAAGAGGATGAGTACAAAGTGGGAGAACTAATTGAAAATGGATGTCATTTAGATATAAGGGATCAGGAAAAGGGAGTTAAGGAGGAATTCATGATTGACAGGTGATGTTATTCACTATAGTTTGGAAAACTAAGTAGAGTTAGTGGGGAACAATGGTGAGTTCAACTTTGAACATGTTGAGTTTGAGGTACCTGTGGATAGTTAAAAATCTGATATTTTTAGTGGACAATTAGTAAAGTACAGTGTTAAGAGTTCAAAATAATATTTAGTTTCTGAAAAATATAATTAAATGAAAGAAATTTCAAAGTACCTAGGGTCATAGAGGCCTGCAGAGAAGGGCACTGAAGAATGCCAATTGTTTATGTGGTTAAAACAGAGAAAAAGGGATGGAAGGAGGGAAGAAGAAAGGAAAGGAAAGAGACTGAAATTTTTTTTAATCTATAGTTATTCAGAGCATAACATCAAGAGGAAAGTAATCTCTTAGTGCATTAATAAATATTGTCAATATACTTTTTTTTTTAGCTTTTATTTCATTTTATTTTATTTTTTATTTTTATTTTTTTTTTATTTTTAAAAAATTTTATTGTTGTTGTATTACATCCATACCCTTTTTGCTCCCCTCTGTCCCCCTCCCCACCCATCCATTTCCCCCAAAGTCAATCCCACCTGTTGTCCATGTCCATGGTTCCTTAATACTAGGTTCTTGTCTAAGCTGTTCCCTTTCTTGCCTCTGCCTCCCCCCTCCCCCCACCCTCTTTCCCCCTGACCACTGAAGGCCTATTCACTGTATTCATATATTTGGTTCTGTTTTGCTTGTTGTTAGTTTTGTTCATTATTGTACAATAATACTTCTACCTGAAGTAAATGTTATACATAATTGTCTATTGGAGAAAAATAAAATACTATTTTTGAAATCAGCTTTCTTTGAGTGTAATTTATATGTAATAAAATTCATCCATTTAAACATTATATATGAATAAGTTTTGAAAAATATAAATAAGCATATAACTACCATTATAATGAAAATATAGAATATCACAACTACTCTAGAACTTTCCTGTTTAGTGACTAGGTTTTAAGTTCTATTGAAAAGAAAAATAAATATGCACATATTACCCTGTTTAACAGTATTTGGGACTTTTAAGATGAAAAATATAAGAACATACTTGTTTTAATCATAAAAGGCAAAGAGGAGTTAATCAATAGAAATGAATAATAATGAATTTTGCATCATAAATGTATCTCTATTACATTTAATTTCATCTTTCCCTTAGGATGTGTACTCAAAACACACTTTAGTTAATCTCTCGTAAATCTGATTCTGTTTCCTTAATTCCTTTTGTGAAAGTTTCCTGCTCTTAATTGGAAACACCTAGGTATAAACAGACTTTGATCAGGCCAGACAATAAATAACTCTCAATCAGATTCATTTTACAATTATTTGCTCATCATGCACCCAACTCTTCTTACTTTTCATTCATAAAGAATAGCAGTGGCTAAATCACACTTATATTCACTGCAACCCTGATGTGACCTTTCTGCACCATTTCCCAGGATTCTGACCTTTCTATGCCATTTCCCAGCATGAGAGACCCAGGATCAAACAGTGCACTTATCATTATGTAACTTACTATCTTGATGAAATGATGCAAATTTCTAGAGACATATATAGGCAATTGGACAAGTAAAACAGCTAATTTAAAAACTGAGGCCTGAATATATTTGTAAAGATAAATGATTAACTTTATGTTAAGCATTTTAAAATTCCTGCAAGAGCAGCACCACCTTAAATCTAGATCTAAATTAGTGTGCTCTGAAGCACAGAGCCAAGTAGACTGCCTGTTTAGCCATGAAATGTCACCTTGGGAGATATTACTTGAGTCCAAATAGATAAAACTCCTAGTACTTTATTATGTCTCTTCTACTTATGTGCCAAAAGAGAATAACTAATAGAAAGAGAAAGGAAGGTTTTACATGGTCAGGTTGTTATGAAAAATGCAATCCGTTCACACAACAGAATGCATGATTACTTATATGGACACCAGGCAGAGTTAATGGACATCTGAAACCTATTATATCAGTCACTAGAAAGTAACTATAAACCTAAAATTTGAAACCCCTATCACCACTAAATATTCAGATGAATACTATGGTTACTAATTAAAAAAAGGAAAATTACTACATTTAATGTTGTATGTTGAAAAGAGGGGAAAAATATTAAATGTAGTTTTCTACCCTTTAAAACAAACTCCATTTCCTATTTGGCTCTATTTCTGTATTATCTGGCATAGAGAATGTGAACAAAGATGCTCAATCTGTATGTTTCTTTATGTAAGCCCTGCAACTTAAGGGTGGCCTGATGGCATGGTCAACTGTTCACATTTTGTTTTTCTTTAAGCTCTAGGACTAAAATAAATCTCAGAAGTTAAAAATTATCCCAATTATTCATTGTTGGAAACTGGGAAGACTTTATTTGGAATATCCGTACTAATTTGAAGTTATATTATATTCAGCTTTTATTCCTAAAATTTGTGTTATTGTTATTTTTTATCTCTTTAGATGGTACTTCAGGCCCACCTTTCTTTAAGTTGCCCTTTTCATCCCTAAAGAGCATTCAGTTAAGGGAAGGGCTGGGAGGCAATCTGGGAAAGTAAGTATAGTACATTTATTTTTAGTTTTGTGATGCTAGTTCCACCTTTAAGAAGGACTGAAATGGTCAGTTTTTGTTATGATAATAAAACCACAGAGACTGCATCTTGTGTGGCTTAAAATTTTTAAATCAAAGTTATAAAATAAAAATGGACTCATTCCAAATTTTGACAGCTGTCTGCCATATGTCCACCCAAGTTAGCAAGGTAGCCTCTGAAGACTTTGACGCAGGTCCCTGTTAGTGCTGAGGGTCTGCAGTGGCAAGGACCACTTGACAGCTCCTGCCACAGCACACACCACATCACACACTGTCTCTTTGTCTCTGACATCAGAATGTAGGCATAAAGGAAAGAGCTATGTTTTAATTAGGTTAATACTTCATGGAATTAGAAGAAAACTCAGCAATAAATTGTTTGCATGTATATTTCTAGTTAATATTATTAGGGTTTCATACCATATATTCAATAGCAATAGAAACACAAGTAACATATAAGGATATATATTACTTGCTGCAAATATACAGGGTTCACATAGTACAAATGTATGTTGTCTTACCCCCTTTCACTTTAGAAAGTTATATTTCCTTTTATTGGCCTTCTATATCATAATTAATTTTAATAGACCTGGTAATTCCAAAAGTCTCAGTATTCCAGCAATGTTACACACAGTATGTGAGAACTTAAGTAATCACAACCAGAAGTCATGGATGCTTGGTCAACACAGTTTGAATATGGTTTGTCTCTCTGAGGAAATCTCAGATTCCACTCTCCATGACAAAAGAAAATAAGCTTAATTTAACCCTAGTGCTGAGACCTTAAAATGACATTTACCTATGTAGTTTTACTTCTCAAATGTTGAGATTATGGGAGACAAGTTAGATTTTTAGCAACATTACCGAGATAGTAATGTAGTCTCTGTGTTGGGGTAAATACTTTGTATTTAGTTATTATTTCTATGGTAAAACATCCAAAAACATTTAGTTTTGATCCACAATTTTGCAAAAGGTGCAAACATGTGGAGAAGTTTAAAAGGAAAGTGTATGTGAGATAATGACTATGGAGACAGGCACAGAAATGCTGCGGGTGGAACCCTAGCCTGCTGCTGTGTCTGAGAGTGGAAGAGTCCAGTGAGCATCATCAGTGCCCTGAGCACTTACAGTGAGAGACCATCACAGGGAGACCCTTACCACAGTGAACCAAGTTCAGTCAGCTTTGACTTACATTAGGATGGAAGAGAAGCCCTTACTGATTAGAAAGTGGGGGTGGGGGTACAGGCCCTATTTACCTAGCCTGTTTAAAGTGAACATCTAGGTTTTAATTATACTCAGCATTTTCAGGTGGCCATCCACAGCCCCCATAAGGCAATGTTGCACGTGATTGAAATTCTCTGCCTTTAGTCAAGTCAGGTTTGCCCACACAATAACCCCTTCAAAATTACTCATAGCAAGACAGCACAAGTTTCTTAAGCATTTCAGTTCCAAATAAGTATAAATTAGTATAAATAAAAGTAAAGAGAAGTCAGAGTCATGAGAGAAATGAACTGATTGAGAAGATCTGTATTTCTGTCTTGGCTCTGATACTAGCAAAATTCATGATCTTAAATGATTGATTTGAGAGCTCTGCTGGATCCCATTCATTAACTAGTGAAGTAGTCTAAATAGGCTGGGTAGATTCTAAAGTCACTTCTGGTTCAACCTTTCTGGGGTTTAATGAATGTCCCCAAGCATACTCACACTCACACATTCCTATGCAGATGAGACTTTATTCCTTCAAAAATTACACATTTTGTTCTAAATTTACCTATCCAGAAGCATATAAGTATTAGCATTATATAAATAGATTTTTATCAATATTATTTAATATACAAATGTTCCATCTTAAATAAATGGTATTTAAACTTAACCAGTACACAAAACAAATATTGTTTATTGAATGTGAATGAAATACTTAAAAGATATAGTTGTCACAGTAGCTAAATCCAGGAGGCTAAATGCTTTCCTAATTTTGTGTCTTTCACTGACAATATTTTTAACTAATTTCTCTCATGTATGCTATAATAAAAATAGTAAGGTGGAAATTATGATTTTATCAATACACCTCCAAGTAGTTTACCATATAAAGAAGCTAGCAGGCAAGTGGCAAGCAAGATGTTTTCAGAGGTTTGGTATACTGATAAAATCTTTGAGGATGCTTATTTAATAACACTGAAATGTCAGAAGTTATAGTCATACTGGAGCAGATCCTTCTTCATTAGATGTTTCTTAAAGACTAAATTATGCATATTTAGACTGAATTTTTAAGCCTTTGCCATCTAATTATTCATCTTTAATAATGGAATAGTTTCTTATGATACTTTCAATTCTTAATGAGCACACCTGAAGCAATAAGTCCACTTAAACAGAGGACAGATGTTTGTTCCACAGCAATAACACTTGCGAATATGCTACAAACATACAGTAGGAAAATCACTAGCTTCCAAGTCAGAAATCCCTGTCCTGTGCTTTGCATTTAGTGGGTCTGTGATCTGGGTCAAATCAAAATCTAGGAGCTTCATAATCTTCATGGGAAAGATGGCCATAAGAACATTGGTCCTTACTGCACACTATTTTATTAAATAAGAAATATTTTATAAAACAGAGAATACTATGCTTATATTTTTATCATCTCCTAAAAATATGCATAAATATATGGTTGAGTTAAGAAAGATAGGTTCACCCTAGCCCAGTAACTCTGCTGGTTAGTGTGCCTTCCCGATACATCAAGGATATGGGTTTGAGCACCAGTCAGGGCACATACCAGAAGAATCAACCAATGAATGCATAAATAGGTGGAACAAAAAATTGATCTCTCTCTCTTTCCCTCTCATCAATTGAAAAAATAAATTTAAAGGAAGACAGATACTGGTTGATAACTTGGCCTGCTAAGGAGACCCAGACTGTAGACTTCTACTCATGAGGAGGAGGAGGAACAAAGTTTTCCCTAGAAAGAAACAAACTGTCCACAGCTAGCTGCAGGAACCATCGGGAGGAGCTGATTGACTCCAGGTGGAGACAGATCAGATGGAGGGTCTGTCAAGCTTGAAAAGGAGAAGGGACATCTGGAGTTTGTGCTGCTGGCACACAAACCCAGTGGCAAGATCCCCTCCATAGAAAGGTCAGGGAGAGACCTCTGGGGGAGGTGAGAGATTTGCATGTGACAACATCACAAAGGAAGGTGGCTCAGCTGGCTGTGCAGCCCCTGCCACCACCACCCCTGCCTTCCAGACCAGCCAAGAGGCACCTGGTAACCTGACAGCTTCAATCCCTATATGCAGTCAAGTTCAAGTTATCTTCTGTGACCCATTGGTGCTGGTAAGAATTCCTATTTTGTCCTCACATGCCTGGAGGTGCAGGTCTCCATGTTCTAGGTAGCCCAGGGCTGCAGCAGTGACCAGCCTTTTAATCTCCCGAACTTGACATTCTCTTCTTGCTTTGTGGACTCTTTAGCCACAAAAAAAATACACAAGGCAGAGAGAATTGAAAGAGGAGGAAGAGGAGAGGGGAAGACAGAAAATGGGTATATCACTTCCCTGGCTGTCTTGTCTGGCCCTCTGCCACCATTGTCATCAGAGAGTAGGACCTCCCTTGTTTTGTGCCCTTTTGTCCCTGTAGCCCAGTGATGCCAGAGACCTGGTGAGTTTGGGGACAGGGTGGAAGGGTGGAATGGACAACCATAGCTGCCTACTGGGCCTCTCACCTCATCTCAGCCTCTGGGGATGGATGGGTGGAACACATGCCCACCTTTGGGTGTGTGGAAAAGAGGAGCTGGCAGCTGGAGTCCTTTCCAGAGAGACTCATTAAGGACATGCCACACACACAGCCTGACAGAGTCTCCCACACTTGCCCATCAGTTGGGTAACTAAACTAGTTTAATGCTGCTCCCCTGACCTTAGCTTATTTATCTAACATTCCTACATGGTCAGGTCCTCCTTTGAATTGAGCCATCTCTGAAAATTGCCTTCTGCCACCCATATTTATTCTGCAATGTGAACCACCCTCTCTGACTGGCTCTGATTTGAATTTCCCACCTGCTGAGGATCCCTCCAAATTCAGCCCCCAATCCTCTTTTTTGAGTAGTGTTATTTCACCCTTCTCTCCCAGCCCCCAGCCCTCCACTTCAACCTCCTCTCCTGGCCTTCCTTTCTGGGCCTCCCTGGTACGGACAGCAGGGGGCGCTGTGATGCCTGTCCTGCCGGAGTGTTCTACAATAGAAACACTGAAATGGGTTGGCGAAATAGTAGGTTGGAAGCCACTAGGACAGAACCCTTTCAGGGGACTGTGTCTCCCACTCCCACAGTCCTTCCCTTCCCCTTTTCTGCTTTCTACCTCCTCTCAATAGTGAATTAGACTCAAGGGGGTGGCAGAATCAATCCAGAGAGAAGTTGATGGTTATTTTTCCTGTGTCTTCTCTCCTTAGGCCACCGAAGCCCTAGCTCTGGTCTTTTCCTTTAAGGCCTGTCACCATTTCCCAGTGTAGGATGCCAGGTTCTCCCTCCCCTTGGTACCCCCATATCCATTCTAGAAATAGAGCAAGGGGAGGTTGTCCTGGCCTTGGTGTTCTTCTGGAGAAGATTCCAGGGCTGAGGCTTTGGTCCCCAATTCCTACACCCCACCCACCAATTCTTGACTGCTACCTGTGAAGGAGCTTGGCTCCTATGATCCCAGTTTCTCTTCCCCGGTCTTACCAGCTCTTAATCATTATTTTGGCTCCTCATGCTGCCTTACCTTGTGTTTTACCTCATGAAAATTTTTATGATAAGGCAGACTGATATTTTTTAACATGGTGTGAGATGTGCCATGCTACCGTCCATTCTGAACAAAAAACATTCCATGTGCCATAGTCTGAGTGTCCTGCCCAGAATCCAGGACCTTCTCTAGGCTATTGGCCCTTTTCCTGGTTTCCAAAAGGCACTCCATGACGGTGTGAGCACTGCTGCAACCTTGGTCTAGGTCACATTTGCCCCCAAAGGATGCCCTTGAATTGGAAACACTGCTTCTGAAAAATAAGTTTGCCTGTCATAAGCTGCCTTTTCTCTGCCTTTGAGTGTCTCTAGCTCTTTTCTGATTGTCTCACCCCCTCTTTTTTCTGGCAGTCTCTAGATCACTCTTTCCTAAATATCTATCCCTGCCTCTTTGTTCTGTCTTTTATCTGACCACGTCCACCTGTCTCCTCTCTGACTGCCCTGATACCCCAGCTGTATTCTGACTCTGGGTCCGTGAGGACATGAGGTTTTATTTTTGTGCTGAAGCTGGAGGGATCATAGATTTTTATAAGGTGTACCTTTGAGAACTCTGGGAGTCATGTGAGACAGTGATCAGGGCCTACCTCTGCTGCCCATATTTTATTAAATCCCCATCCCCTGACCCCATGCTGTGTTTGTGATTCTCTTTTTATACTTTGGCATCTGCCCTGAGGGGTTGGCTGACAGTGGGCCTCCACCCTCCCTCCATGGTTCTACACTGTCATCAATCAAAAGCTCTTGAGGGAAAAAATCCAGATGATGCTATATCTAAAATCTTCTGTCCAAAATATAGATGATGTGTTTATCCCTATACCAGCCATATCTTACAACCTTTTGTTTCCTTTGAAATTCATCTGTCTATAACTTGTTCCAAATACACATTATTTAGTACCCCATTGTCATCATCATCATGTCTATCATTTTTTAGTATGTAGTGGTATTACTGTCATCCTGCTCCAGAATCTGTTAATAGAGAAAAAAAAAATATTATTGACCTTCTCTGACACTTATCAGTAAGTATCAGCTAAATTTTAATGAGAATTGAATCCTATTAAGGACCCACTAGCATAAATAACCTGTGAAACTACCCAGGTCTGCCAAACTATTTTAGCAAGTGTACAAAGGTTTATACACCCATCACAATGCATTACTGCTGCACTTGGAGTCACTGTAACTTTTTAACTGCAACTAGCTTTATCTACTTGGTTCTTAGCAATCTGTCCTCAGATAGGACCTTCTTTAATGTGAAATCCAGAAAATTGAAACACTTTGGAGTTTTCTTCAGAGATAAAATATACTAGGACATCTTCCTACACCCTAACAATGGTTTAGGAAAAGATTTTGAAATACAATAAATGACTAACTACATATAAGACTTGAGAAGGAATACATTCCCAAGGTATATATATGCTATATAACATAATTCATAAATGAGATTTTGATGTATTATTAATATAAGATAAAATGAAAATTATAGCTTTCATTTTCTTAATTATGTTCAAAGAGCAGGAAAGAGCAAATGACTCAGTCTAGTTTATATAAAAATAAATCCCATTTTAATTACATGAAACTCCTCAAATTGCTAAGTTTAGAACATTAATAGAATGAATTACTATTTAAGGTCAAAACAGTGCTAATATGTGAGCATTCATTCACTACCTATCTTAAAAAATAAGAGAAGGGAAGGAAAAACACAATTAGGGAGTGGGGGAAAAGTGAGAAGAAAAAAAAAAGGCAAAAGCAAGAAAAGTAAGTAAAATGTGAAACTAAAGTGGTCAGAACTTAGATCTTGTCTGTTTAAACTTGATACTAAATTTCTTTAGGATTCTGATAGTGAATAAACATGGTGGACTCCCTTCTGAAATATTTCAGAGAACTTCATCATGCACTATAAGATAACAAAATAAGCCCTGGCTGGTGGCTTAGTGCCCTGGCTGGTAGCTCCTTACATGGAGGCAGGTTAAAAGCAACCATACATAGATAGATGCTTCTCTCCCTTTCTTCCTCCCTCCTTGCCCTTCTATCTAAAAATGGTGAATAAAATATTTGAAAAAAAACTATCCTGTCAAAAACTTAATGTAGCAATGCTAATAATTTTATAATGAAATTAACAATTGAGATGACAGAATTTTATAAATTATATTTGGGATATTTTTTAAAAACTACAGAGTAAAATTTTAACTTTCTAAAATTTGGTGTTCTAACTATTTCTACAACTACTAATTTACATAGAACCTTGAAATACTATGATGTAGCCCTAAAGCTTGGATGTTCTTGATAGAAACGTAGTTTAGTGTTGGGTTCTTTATTAATTATCAGTATGACTAAGGGCAGGTTACTAGATGTCTCCAGGTGTGTGTATTCACAGATAAAATATTATTTTCCTAAAAATGGTGGTAATATTAAAGAGATGACCTATGTATATATGGAAAGAACCTATCCCATGGTAGGAACATTGATTCCAGTTTACCTCTGTATCCATTTTCTTAAAACTTAAGTATTATTTTGAGAAAGTACCTAGCTTTGTTATAAAAGGTTCAAGTTTCCACAGGAACTTGGAAAGCCTAGGGAAAATTCAGAGTAGTGCTGAAGAAGAAAAGCTGAAATATAAATTGCATTGGTGGCAAAAGAGAGAATGTATAAATACATAAATGCATGTTAACATGTGTATGTGCTTAGGCCCACATGAACATACTCACAAATGAAATGCCATTAAAAACAGGAGAGAATAGACTATGATACTCCCTGTTCTTGTAGAATTGATTCAACTGCACTACTGTTTATTATGGCAAACTTAAAGCACAAGATATTTTAATGACATCTTAAAAATTATTATTAGAGTAATATGAGATGAAGTGTTTATTTTTGACTTCTGTGGCAAGCTTCATTATGTAGAACAATAAAAGAGTATTTATTTTATTAGTAAACAAATTATAACCTTTGTGATCAGGATAGATTACAAACATAAAATGGGATAAAAGGATCAGTGCCTTATTTGAACATCGTGTTCCAGCTTTCGTAAATGTATGTTAGAAGAATTTGAAGGAATAAGAAGAATCAAGAAAACAATGTAAAGAAAAAGAAAATATAAAATTATTTTAAAATTATTTAGAAGAGGGCAATGGAAACTAAATTGATTTTCAAAATAAAATCACCCTAAAATAAGTTTTCAAATGCATTTTAATCTGGTGACATGTTTATTAAAGCTTAATAGTAAGGACTGGTTATTGATTACAATACATCATAAAACCTTCAGAAGGAGAGCAGAATTTTTGGACCATTTGATTTGTGTGTGTGTGTGTGTGTGTGTGTGTGTGTAGCGGTTTTTACGTTATGCATTTTTAAAATCAGTACTTTTCAATGGAAACAACTTGACCAAATCTGTCGCAGAATTTTGAGACCCATTAAAAACAAAGTTTAATGAGAAAAAAAATGAAGAGGACAATATACAAAGTATCTGACTAAGATAATGAAACCACATGATAGATATACTGGGTTATTTTTTTCCTTTGCGATTTTAGCTTTTAGTCATTTATAAAGTCTGGTATTTAGGAGGTGTTGCCTCTCTACTAGTATGACTAAAACATTTTTTACTATAATTTGATCTTTGTTCAAAGAACTAACCTCCTTTTAAATTAAATTACTTTTGACAAAAGCTTTTCTAGGTTTTATTCACAAGACCAGTTTCTTAACATTTTGGATAATACTCTGTAAATTGTAATGCTTTTAAATATATTAGATGAATTCATTTTTAAAGTGAAATATGACAAATTTTATTTTACGGTAAAGAGAAAGAGTCCTCAGTAAATACAATGTTAGACTATAACATGTACTTGGAATTTGCAATGTTTAAAATATGAATTTGGTTTTAATTACAACAAAGTCTTCATCAATACAAGTTTCTGTTATAAAGCAATAATTTAGTATTGTTTTAAAGTCAAACAGCCAATAGACACATTATGTATATCAAAGGACTAACCCACAAAAATAAGATTTGCCTGTTAGTCCTTAATATAATGTGGCTTTGGCTGTTTGTTTGACTTTAAAACTTTATAGAAGAATATGATTCTGGGCAGACAGGTTGGTAAATCTGTTTCTGTTGCCAACAATAAAAGAGGACAACCCAACTTTACTGTGGCGAACCTTATTTATCATTCTGTCACAGCCCCACCTTTTTCCAGCTTCGTCCTGGACCAAGGTTTCGTAGCACAGAAAGAAACCTGGAGAAACCTGGGCATCAGACTATAACATATGAATATGTGGACAACACAAATGTTATAAAGCATAAACAGACCTCTCTCACTGGGCATGAGCTGGGAAGTTGGAAGCCCTTAGCTGCAATTGTAGTTCAGACTAAGAGAAGAAATTGTAGCCCTGATTGGTAACACAGTGGATAAGGTGCCGGCCTGTGAACCCAAAGGTCACTGGTTCAATTCCCCAGCCAGGGCACATAACCAGGTTGCAAGCCAGGTCTCCAGCCAGGTCTGTGCCTGGAGGCAGGTGAAAGGCAACCAAACATTGATTCTTCTCTCCTTCTCTGCCTCTCTCTCTTCACCTCTCTCTGGAAATAATAAATAAAATATTAAAAGAAAAGAAAAAAAGAAATTGTGACGGAAGGAGAAACATTTTGAATGTTTGCGTGGATTTGGATTTTTAATACCTTCTGTTATACTCCATTGCTTTTTGCTTGAGCATTTCCCAATCTGCTCTCCCAGCACAACACCATTTTTTTCATCGTTCCTTTCTCTGAGTTGTGCTCGTTGTTTTTGAAATTTGTTTTTCTACAGTCTCCTTTGTAAAATAGTCTCAGACTTGCAGTTTAGTAAATGGTCAGTAATAATGTAGACCCCCTAGAAGCTTAGGTCCTGAAATAATATCAGACGTGATTTACTAGTGTAGTATTTACTTTTACAATTTTTCCTTCTTATTTCTCATTTATTTGAAGATGCATTTCAGTTTTATAATTCTATTCTTTCCAAAATTAATGTTGACTATATCATTAATTTTTAAATCTGAAGGGCAATAAATTAAAAAGTCTAATATAAAAACACACAAATGGAAGAAATGTATAATGTCGAGCCAGGAATGAGTGGTAAGTACAGTGTGTGAATGAGACTGAATAAGACAGCGCTCTGCCCTGAAGGGGAGAGCATACCATGCATGTTCTGCATGGAGGTGGAGTTCAGCAGAGAGGGGACATAGAAAAACTCTGAGAAGTATGCTAATAATTCCCTACCAAGAAGCTTTAGGGTGGATACCTATTGTGGTATCATGAACTCAGAAAGTGCACGTCAAAAAAAAAGAAAGAAAGAAAGAAAGTGCATGTCGGTGCTCTCATAGAATGGCTACATGGACATGCTATTTTTATCTAATTGTAAGACATTGAGAACAGAAAAGTGCATCTTACTAGAGGAGAAGACAACAAAATAACTCTACTCAAAGTTAAATTTTATTTTATTTTTTAAAGGAATTACCCATTTATTAATAAATGCTTTCTGTATTATTTATCTCTTTTTTAAGATTTTATTTATTATTTCCAGAAAGAGAGGAAGGGACAGAGGCAGAGAGGAAGAGAGGGAGAGAAACGTCAATGTGGCCACCTTTCACCTGCTTCCAGCTAAAGACCTGGCTGGAGACCTGGCTTGTAACCTCGTTATGTGCCCTGGGTGGGAATCGAACCAAGTAACCTTTGGGTTCTCAGGCTGGCTCCTTATCCACTGTGCTCCCAGCCAGGGCTAAAATTTATTTTAAATATTTGTGGTTGTCACTTACTTTTAGAGGTTCTCCTATCACAATCTTAGTCTACAGAATAAATGCATATGCATACATACATTTGTCTATTTTATTTCTATAATGTTATCTTGTATTAACATATTTAAAATTTGTTCTATCATAATCTTTCCAGAAGTTACCTTTCTTATTATTTTATTGCCTTCATGACATGCCATTGTAACCACTGTTAAAATAATTAAACAAAGAGGCCTGTAGAAGTGGATCTAATATGTTGTCAGACTACTAAGTAAACCAATAGCTAAGACGGAGTGAATGCACTGGAATTGGAGAGCAAATTTAATAAACACCAACCACAAATAGCCAAAAAGGCTTTTGCAAATAGAGCAAATGCTTAAGCCATGTCTATTATTAATTTTAATAAAATAATTTCTTTGTTTTGCTTTTGTGTCTTCTCTAGAAGCAGCCTTCCACGAGCCTGTCTGTAGGGCGCTCTTATCAACTGGCTGTTTGGTGCTGTCCAATTTGAATGAGTTTACTGAAATAGACTCTCGAAAATGTTAATGTGTCTTTGTTTATCTTTTAACACTAACTGTATCTTTAAAACAAAAGGAGTTCTGTCCAGGAGCTTTCAAGCTTTTCTCTTTGACTGAGAGGTGGTCTCTCTAATTCTATTTTGTCCTTATCAATTAAAAATAATGTATTTCTAACTTGAAAGGACCAAAGAACCATACCACATTCCACAAACTCAAATTGTTTCCTGGGTATAATACTGCAAACTTCTTTGAAGCAAGTGGTTGGAGGACAGACTAGAGAAAGGGCAAAAAGCCAGGGCACTGTACCACATTATATGTACTACTCTAGAGATTTCATGGATTAGGAATTTTATCTATAAAATTAATAATATTGTCCTAGGAGAGTCAAGGGAAATATACATATAATGTGGTACAGTGCCCTGGCTTTTTGCCCTTTCTCTAGTCTGTCCTCCAACCACTTGCTTCAAAGAAGTTTGCAGTATTATACCCAGGAAACAATTTGAGTTTGTGGAATGTGGTATGGTTCTTTGGTCCTTTCAAGTTTTCACTTTATTCATTGTTCCATATTCTCCTCTATTACATTTGGAGAGTTTTTGACATTTTCATAACATTTATTGAAACCATTATATTTTATCTTTTTAAATTCTTCTTTGAATTTCCTTCTCCTGGCCTGAGATGGTCACTCTATGCCTACTTAATGTTCTGGGCTTCCTTATGTAATAGTAGTAGGCTTTTACATGTTTTATTTCACTTTCTTATCCCAACAACCCTGTTCAGTAAACTACTATGATTTTTATGAGCCTCTTTTTTTATGAGTAAACTGAAACAATGAAAATTAAATAACTTGCCTAAAGTCTCCCAACTAGTAAGTGATAGAATGAGGTTTTTATTTATTATTTTTAGAGAAAGGGGAAGGGAGAGAGGCAGAGAGGGAGAGAGACATCAATGTATGGTTGCCTTTCACCTGCCTCTAACTATAGAGCTCGCTGGAGACCTGGCTTGCAACCTGGTTATGTGCCCTGGCTGGGAATTGAACAAGCAACCTTTGGGTTTGCAGGCTGGCATCTTATCCACTTTGTCAGCAGCCAGGGCTAGAATGAGTTTTGAAGACAAGCAGTCTAGCATCAGAGGCCATAACAGTGCTCTCCATCTGAAATATAATATGAGTTAGAGAGGCAGGGTAGCTTCCAAACTTTCTAAATGATATCTTATCAAAGTGAAAAGAAATAGTGAAATGAGTTGTATTCACATATTTTGTTTGATAAAACATATCCCAAGTAGAATAATAGAATATATTTAAACTTGAGATGTTTCATTATTTATACTGTTTTTTAAAATGCATTGTCTATTTCATACTTATAGTATATCTCATTTTAAGCTGGTATTTTAACATGCCTGTGGTGGCTAATCACTGCCTTTAGTTAATAACACGTGTCTTTACTCATAATCTTGATGCTCCTTTTTGTATTGAAGTAGTTTTTTTTGTTTTGTTTTGTTTTTTTAAGAGTTTACCATTTTTAGAGGGAGGGGAAGGGATAGAGGCAGAGAGGGAGAGAGACATCAATGTATAATTGCCTTTCACCTGCCTCTAGCTACAGACCTGGCTGGAGACCTGGCTGGAGACCTGGCTTGCAACCTGGTTATGTGTCCTGGCTGGGAATCAAACCAGTGACCTTTGGGATCCCAGGCCAGTGCCTTATCCAGTGTGCCACCAGCCAGGGCTTGAAATAGTTGGTTTTTTGTTTGTTTGTTTGTTTTTTAAGATTTTATTGATTATTTTCAGAGAGAAGGACAGGAAGGGAAGGAGAAAGAAAGAGAAAGAAACATCAATGTATGATTGCCTTTCATATTCCTCCAGCTACAGACCTGGCTTGCAACCTGGTTATGTGCCGAGGTTGTGGCACATATGTGACTGGGGATCGAACCAGAGACCTTCGAAAACTCAGGCTGGTGCTCAATCCACTGAGACACCAGCCAGGGTGGAAATAGTTTTATTTGCCTATATCCACCATCGAACTGTGAGCTTCTTTACTGAGTGAGGATGTATTATTCATATTTTTTCCCTAGTGAATAGACTCATTAGTGCCTGATCTATAATAGAAGCATAAATGTCTATTGAATTTTGTTGTTGAAGTATTACAATCAAAATATATACAGAAAGATTGAAAAAACATTTGAGAAGATGGGTGTAGCTCTCAAGGCCAACAAGTTATATTTTAAAGTTCCACTTCAATAGTGTATGTAAATGCTGAGTTCTGCTAATACCATTATTAATATAATAAATAAAAATGTAGCCTAAAGATATTCTAATATGTATTTACTGTTATGAATAATGGGCTCGGTTAGTTACATTTGTTTAGTGAAAGAGAGGTCAAAATTAGCACTGAAACATTGTGTTTGGTCAAATAATGAGTGGACTTATGCCCAGTATATAGTAAATGCATAATAAATACTAATTTTATTTGTTTGAACCAGGGATAATAAATTCAACTCCTTCAAATTTTATTATTTATTTAAAATCCTACCAAATTGCCATCAGTTTGAATAGGCTGGGCCAGTTCCTCAGAATGAACTCCATTAATGTGAAAATGTTCCATCTGTTTTCCCTAAATGAAAGAAGCTTCCCACGATGCTAGTCAATGAGTGAGGGCTCCTTGACTCAGAACCAGATGTAAGGTGAATACCAACCTTCCATTCAGCCCAATTACATTCTTGGCAGCCTATGAGACTCATGGGGTAAACTTTTTATAACAATTATCAGTATCAGCCAATTATTTAAAATGGGCAAGAATAAACTTCAATGGCTCCAGGGTGAGTTCTCTGTCTTCAAAGGTTCTCTCTGGCCGACTGCCATGGAGAATATGTAGGAGCATAAAGAGTGCACTTTTATGTAACACTGTAGAATCATTTAACTTTATATCTACTTAGAGTATAAAGAAATTTTCAGTCTGAATTAACTATTTGATGTTGTTTTAGGTTACTGGGTTTTTGGGGGGCGGGGGCGGTGGGTATGGAATTTTATTCTTTTCCCATGATATTTTATGTACAGAACTGCAGCTGTGTGTGCGTGAGTGTGAACATTAGCAATGCTTTGAGGCTGACATATCATTGACTCCCTCATAAAATTCTTATGGAGGAAAGAGAGAAAGCATTTTACTGATGGCTTTTAGGTTCAATAAAAAAAAACGAGACTGTAGAATCCCATGGGCTGCTCTGTGTGTACTAGGATTGAAGTTTCTGTTAGGAATGGAAATGGAATTCAGAGTACTTTGAAATAAGTCCTTGAACCCAGGAATGGCTAAGTCTTGTCATTATCCAGCATTCTCTCCACCTTATGATCTCAGGTAGATCATTATACAAGGGGAATTCTAATTATGAACATATATTCTTCTAGTATTCAGTGAATGTCCTTAACCACAAAAGTGAAATTCTTTTTTAAAATTGCAATCAGTTTTTCCCAAGGTATAACTGAAATATTTTTCTCTCTCAAAAATCTAAATCTAGCCCTGGCTGGTGGCTCAGTGGATTGGTGCCAGCCTGTGAATCCAAAGGTTGCTGGTTTGATTCCCCAGCCAGGGCACATAACCAGGTTGCAAGCCAGGTCTCCAGCCAGATCCCCAGCTGGCAGCAGGTAAAAAACAACCATATATTGATGTTTCTCTTCTTCTCTGCCTCCCTCCCTTCCCTTCTTTCTAAGAATAACAAATGTAATCTTTAAAAACAAATCTAAATCTGAGCACCAGACAACCCTAAAAGCTAAAGCAAAAGCTTCATATGAGAAGAGAGGAGACTGAGAAATCATAAAGGTCCTCTTTTCCTCTCAGCCTGGCTCTAATGCTTTAAATCCATGAAGGCAGGAATTTTTAAAGACACCAGAGATGACATTAACTTGTACTTGTTAGGAATTCAGCCACAGAGATTCTGGAATCATAAGAAATAACCATACTCCAACCATCACCTTTGAACACAATGACCCTTCACATCACTTTGGTTTGTACAATAATTAAAGGTGAAGTGCTTTCAAGGACCTAACAAAACTTTTTGTAAATACAAATTATATTTAGTAATATGTCCAAATAGTGTACCATCACTTTCCGAGATGTTAATAAATTTCCCTATTGCTAGAATAAAGAAAGCATGTGGACATAATAACAATGGATTTTATGCAAACTATTTCACCATAGTTAGAAATCTGAATACCACCACAGTAAGCATTAATGAGCACATATGCTTAGCTTTCCTAAACAATATCCCAACCTTTTTTCCTGTGGGGCCATTTTTAGTGAAATTTGTGTTAACTATCCTTGAAGGACAGTTTTGCTGAATATAGACTTCTGTCTTGACAGATATTTTTTGATTTTGGCACTTTCAATATATCAGTCTTATCTCCTTCAAAGTTTTTTTTTTTTTATGAGAAGTCTGATGATAATCTTATTGAGGGTCTATTTCATGAGATGAGTTGCTTCATTTTTTGCCTTCGGCTTTTGACTAGTTGATTATAGGGTATTTCAGTGGGTCTCTTTGAGCTTTCCCTGCTGAAATTCAAGATGATCAAATGGAAGTTAGTACCCCATCCTTGCTGAGCTTCAGAGGCAGGTCTGTCTGTGTACACCAGTCAAGCAGGAAATTGCTCCACTCTTAGCCCAATGCTAATGTGCTGCTATTCTGTTTCTGACATAGCTCTGATGCCTGAGACTGACTAAAAGAAGCAATAGCATGCACCCTGCAGAATAGGCATGGAGGCATACACTCCTGAACTTGTCATGTTCAGGCCTCAGCTATTTCCCATAGTGGGACATGGTAAGGATTTTCAGGAGCTGTCCCTTCAGCCAGCACCTCTGTGTGGTGCAGGTCAGGACAGCACTCAGTACCAGGCAGGGTGAGTGCTAGAAAATGGCAGAGATCAGGTACTAGCATCACCTGAAACTGCTGCTTCAATTCTCATTGCCAAATTGTGTTTAAAGTCTGTCTCCAATCAAAATTGTAGCTCAATCATACTCTTAATTATATAAAATATAGGCTAGTTAATTAAGTGCCCTGAAGCTAAGTCTTTCTCTTATGTAAAAGGGTCTTTATTGTGAAAATTGAATGACGTAAGCATCAATACCTAACAAAATGCCTATTATATTACAGGTGTTAGTAGATGGTTGTTTGTTTTTTAAATACCACATAACTTTATTTTACTGACTAGATTTTAGGTACCTTTGTCTTTCCCTTCATGTTTCTCAGGAACATGGTGAACACTTAAGAATAGGTGATTGACTATTCTCACCATAAGTTGAAAAATTATTTGTACTAGCTTACTTCTATATCAGGTCATTTTGAGAAGGCCAAAAATAGTGCTTCTTTTTATACCGTATCTGCATCTGTGAACATAGTTATCTATTAGTTTATCATATCTGTGCTTCTGGCTGTGCCCTAGAGCAATTGTGATGAAGGTAAATTCAGGTGAAGAAATTGTAGAGTGTGGATCTTACCTGTTTAATGATGTATATAATAAGTGTCATAGGAGGAAGATAGACAGGAAGATTCATCTTTCTGAAGCAAAAACATAATGTTAAGTGCAAAGGATCTTATGTTTTCTCAAATATCATGGGAGACAGAAAAGGTGGAATGAAATACTTATGGAGAGACATCTGTTCTGATTATGTAACTCACTTCAACTGGGAGAAGCAAAGCAAAATGACAGTTTAACTTGTGTTTTGTCAGGCCTGGATCTTTATCTCTTGCATGAAGTGAGCAAGCTGCCATCTGTGCAAACAGGTGGCTTGAATTAAATATGATGTTGACTATTAAAAATTGTATTTGGAGAATTTTAGAAAACTCATAGTTCCTTATGTAAGATGAGTATCATGAACCATCAACTGAGTTAGAAAAGGAAGTGTGGAAATATTTGTCCAAAAAGGTTCTAAGCCCTTGTTTGCTTCACATTTACCAGAGTAATTCTATCATCAGTGTGCTCACCCAAAGAGCAGATGGACTTCTAATACCTAGTGCTGCCCTCAATAGATTATCATGGGTTAACTGAGACCATATTGGAAACAACAGTAAAGAAGATGCCCTATTTCATAACATAACTAGAGTATTGCTCATCCATGAGTTACTATGACTTGGTAGTGACTTTGTTAGCTTCATAAAGGAGATTCTGGAAACTTGGAAGCTTGAGTAGAAGGAGAAAAAATACACACAAATCTTAAGGAAGTAGTATAAATACTTATTAAGACATAGCCAGTGTTTCAGAAGTTGGGATGGATTTGGAATCCTAATCCAGAGTTTTAGTTACTCTTTCCTCACTGTCACATAACCATCTGTGGCCTTAGTCTTTCATTGATAAAATGAAAGGATTGGACAAGATGACCTCTTTAGTTCTTTTCAGCTCTTCAAACTTTTTTGGAACCAATTATGTTGCCAATTTAATTATAAAGATTTTATTTATTTATTTAAGTTTTTAAAAGTTATTTTAAGAGAGAAGGGCAGGGAGGGAGGAAGAAAGGGAGAGAAGCATCAATGTGTGGCTGTCTTTCACTTGCCTCCAGCTAAGGACCTGGCTGGAGAGACCTGGCCTGCAACCTGATTATATGCTCTCACTGGGAATTGAACTAGCAACCTTTGGATCCATAGGCCAGTACCAATCCACTGAGCCACACCAGCAAGGGCCTATTCTCAGGATTTTTAAAATAAAAACTATCCAAGTTAACTGATAAAGCAATTAAATAATGTATTGGGTTGTCCAAGAAGTCCATCTAGCTTTTTCTGTAAAATAAATTATACAATTTACATTTTCATCAATAACTTTATTGATTTGGATATTTTGACTATGACAGCTATCTCTCACATGGTAGAATGTTGAGTGTTCTCACATAATGCCTTGATATTATCAATTTCAATTTCAACTGATCTACCAGACTATGGGGCATCATCCAGCAAGAATCTCCACTACAAAACCTTGCAAACCACCTTTGTCACACTTAATCAGTCATAGCACCTTCTGCATACACTGCACAAATCTTTTATTTGTGTGTGCTTCTGTTGCATTTTTACCTTTCCTGAAATAATAAAGCATCAATGAAGATGTGCCCATTGATTTTAAAGAGAATAGAAGGGAGGGAGAGAGAGGGAGAGAAACACTGATTCGAAAGAGAAACATCAACACATTGCCTCCCCCATGCACCCCAGCCAGGGTATGAACCTGCATATTAGGTATGTGCCCTGAATGGAATCTACCCATGTTTGGTCTACAGAATTGCTCCAACCAGCTGAGCCATACCAGCTAAGGCACAAAATGACTGACAAGACTTTTTTGTAAATTCAGTCTGTTCCTTGGCAAATCTGATAACACTAACAACTTGATAGGAGACTTAAACATTTTATGTAGATTTATGATGGTTCCAGGGTATACATCTAATCTCAGTGGTCCCAGACTCCCCTGCTGCCAACCTGTTTCCCCCTCTTCAGAGACTGAATTTCTGACTGCACGTCCTGGCAAAAGCACACATTCCTCCTGGCAAGCTTCCCTAATGGGCCACAAAGTCTTCTTATTTTAGGCAAAGTTATTTTTCTCTAGGGGAAGCATAATATGGTAATATGGCAAGACCCCGGGTTAACTGGAAATTTTCTCAGAATTTTAATATACTAAAATGTATTTTCTTGTATGGACCCATTATTTTGCTACTAAGTACCCATTTATACACGTACATACACAGATATGCATACACATAAACATACACATTATACTGTAATTAACTGAGCTACATGTTACTGCATGATGAAAATCTGATTTATGATAAATTTGGAGAGGCATTATTTTTGTTGTAAGTAATGCCATAATTAAAATCAGTCATCATCAATGCACACACACTGTGTAATGTATCTATTATCACTTTCACTAGGTAACTTTCACTCTTTTCTGGTATTCATAAAATATTTTTTCCTAAAAATCAACACGTATCTAGTCCTTACCAGGTGTGGGCATAAGATTTATTTCTGTGTGTGTTAGTACATTACATAGCCCTAACACCTAAGGTAAAAATGCTTACCTGGACCTATCAGAACCAATGAGAGCAATAAATCTCTGATTAAAAGAATCTTAAATTTTCCTGTTGGGCTTGAAAGTGAGAGGTTTTAAGGTATCTAGGGGCTATAGTCATCCTCTGATAGTGAATGGAAACCCTGTCTTAAGGCCATCAGAAAAATGCATGGAGCCATCAGAAAGATGAGTACTGTAAGGTAGTACTCATGATTCTGATAAGTTCATTTGAACCCCTATATCAAGTACCTGAAATCAGATATACTGCACAATACTTTTTTGAGGGGGCTAAGTCTATTTGTATTCGGGCTTCTGATATTTGAAACAGAAATTGTAGTTTATTTTTCTAATACTGCCTACTCTGAAATGAAAATAACAGTGACTTATCCATCCATCTTTATGTGATCAATCTTCTAAGACCATCAACTTGTGTAATAGCCGTTTATAGTAAATATGTTACATCCTAGGCTTATGGTAGATATGATTAAATCCATCATACAACTTGGGCTCAGCAGCATTTTTCTTTAATGAGCTTTAACACTGTTTTTCTCCTGAATTTTAATACCTTTTTAAAGCCTATATATGCTTGAGAAGCAATTTCATCCAAATTCAAAAAACAAAAACCTATTGCTCCAAATTAGTGCCTCATTTCTACTAAATTTACCCATAGAACTAACTACAGTTATTTGATACTGGTAAGCATCCTGTTAATATCTTCATCTATTTTATATTCTCATTTTTCATCCCAGAGTCTGATTGTCTTTGAGTCTGTGAATTTTTAATCATTATTTTGTCACTTATTTCAATATTGTTTCTGTTTAAATCAATGCAATACTCCTATTTTATTCAACTGTGTCAATTTTATTTTCAATTGAATCTTACCTTATGGTTCAGTTATATACTTCTTCGAATTCAGTGATCAATTTAGTTTCTAGAGATTTAATTGAAAATGCAGAAGCTCATAAAGATATGCCATTATGCAATTGAAGAGTCACAGCATCTGCTGTTTAGATGTTTGAATTAGTTTGTCAGACAGCAAAATTCCTTGGTGCTACTTTTTGAAATTCTGTTTAGGGCTTCAACATCTGCACTTCCTTTTTTCCAATATTTTAAATACTGCCTGTTTTTCTCTCCCATATTTCCAGTTGTCATGTTTCAATTTCTTTTTATTTCCATAAAATCAGTTGAGGATGAAAGTGTTAGGCATTTGAAATGGTCAATGGGGCATTTTAAATGATGATGTGTAATCCCATATGTATAAGTTTAAGAGAAGAAAAAAGGACACAAGCCATAATATACATTGAGGTCTCAAATGTGTTCTTTATAAGAAAATATTTTTAAATTTTCAGTTATTTTTATTGATATGTAAGCTTTATACAGATTTTTACAATGATATATAAATTTATAATTAGAACAGAAGAAGAAAGATACTGTCTTAGGTCCCATTTTTTTTTTCTTTTGCCATTTTAAATGTGCTAATATTAAACATGACTAGCAAAACATTTTCATAGGAAAAGAAAATGTGCCTAAAATGAGCTGGTGTTGTATAGAGAAAGGTAATGGATTCACCTGTCCATTGTACCAAAGAGACAACGGCAAGAAATTGTACTTATTTTTATTATGTTTTATTTTTCATTAAATTTATTGAAGTGACATTGGTTAATGATATTAGGTAAATTTAATATGTACAATTCTGTGATGTATCAACTTAAAATCAAATTTTCCATCACTATATATTTGACTCCCTTTACTCTTTGCTTCTCTTCACCTTTTTCCTCTGGTAACCACTACAGTGTTGTCTGTGAATTTTTTGTTTGTTTGTCTTGTTCACGTGTTGCTTTTAGTTTTATGGCCTACATATGAGTGAAATCATTGTTTTTACCATGTGGCCCAGCAACCCTTCATCAGATTATCTATCCCCCCAAAATTGAAAACATTTGTTTACAAATATATATATATACATTCCTATGTTCATTGCAGCAATAAATTGAATTTAAGGACATGATCTTATCGAAGATATTTAAGAGTAAATATGATTATCAGTGAGGCATTGTCAATAGTTAATGAAAATTTACTAAATAAAATTCATGGAATGGTCTGGAAAGATCCCAGGAAGGTAACAAAATAGCTAAGGAATGAATGGTTAAATCTACATGTACAGGCATTCAAATAGTGGCATCAAGAGCTTCAAATGGTTGGCAGGGGTGTAGGATGAAAGCACACATTTGATGCAATGAGTTAATATTTATTTTGAGTTTCTAATTTACAAAATCAGAAATTTTGATGAAAGATCATTTGACTTATAATTAAGTTAATGAAATGTCACTATGCACTTTGAGGTCATTTTTTAATGATGTAGAAATGAATATTAAAATTAAAACCTTGAGAGAACAGGGGCAGATGGGGAGAAATGAGGAAGAATGGACTTGAAGTAAGTATCTAGGAAGAATCACCATCAGCTGCTCCATCGTATTTCCTGAATTTCTTTGGAAGTCTAAAGTCTCTTTCATTTCAAAGGTGATTTCCATTTTGGGAAAAGCCAGAAGTAGCAAAGTGCCAAATCTGGGCTGTTAGGGGGGCTGAATCACCTGGGTGATTTGATGTTTTGCAAAAAAATAACTCTGCACAAGTTGTGATGCATGAGTGGACCCATTGTTGTGAAGAAGCTGCCAATTACCTATTGCCCATAGCTGTGGCCTTCTGAATAGTTTCTGTGGAGGAATGTCCAAACTTAATGCAAAATTTGATGCAGATTAGTTGCTCTACTCAGTCATTTTGAATGTGAGGGCCACGTGGTACACCTGCTTACACAGTGACGTCTACCATCTCCACTGACTAGTATAGTGAAGTTGTCATTATGTGCACATACACATTCCAGTCCACTCTCCCTGGCTGCCAGGTTACGTCAATGTCATGCAAACTGTTCTTGTTATATTAACAATGGCTGGAAATTTTCTGGACAGATCTCATATATATAAACATGTACCTTTTGAATTAGAGACAGAGATAATTTATCACTCGTAACAAAAGACAAGTCACCATTGCACAATGTGGCGAGGGCTAGATGGTATCTTCACATCCAGTGAGGTACCTTACAGGAGTAAAAGTCCAAAAACAAACAACCAAACTCTCATCTTGTATACACCTGGAGGCTGAGATCAGCCTACTTGAATTATTTCAGAATGACAAAAAAAAAAAAAAAGTACTGACAACTTAATGAATGTCAAAACAAGAAAAATTGAAGGACAGAAGAATGATTTTGAGACTTCCCTAGTTTCATTTTTTCTCTGTATATAGCAGTTTACATGTTACTTTAAAATAAGCTTTATTATTTGCATGTGTGTCTGCAACGTGGACATCTAGTCTTTTAAGATCATGATGTGTTCATTTTACACGTGATGCTCGGTTAAGAGAAGGCATGAATCTGTATATGCCTTTCCTTGCCTGCTAACTTCAGTGGACTGGACAACTCAAATAGAGATGGTTGAAGCTTTTAGTAAACCCGAGTGACTTCTGAAGGTTTTAACTGAAGAAAATTAAAAAGCAGTTAAAAGCAGCACTTAAGTTACTTCTATGCAAACAAAGCTTCAGGTGAGAAGAGATCTTGGAAATTTCTAGAGAGGGGTATTTTATTTTCCTCTTATGTGAACTTTTTTTGCAAATAATATGAAGAATGAAATGATCAAGTGAAAATTGCTGCTATTCACACTTAGCTTAGCTACAATCAAAACAACGTAATTTAGTTGAGTGGCCATCAACTGAGTCATTATTGAGCCTAAAAAAGCTCTTTATCACAGGAAGTACCATTCACAGGATGATACTTCCATATGAATTAATGATGATTACTTACAATTATGATGACTTTTAAATGAAGACGGCCTTTATTCTGGTTAGTTTTCTACAAAAATGCATTTATCTTGCACACCTACCTTTCCAATATTTATCAGGATTTCAGATCATTTTAAGGCAAATATATTTCTTATGCCAGGTTAGAAAATAAAATCTCTTTTGAATAAATGGATATTTGGGGAAAAGAAGAACATTTTCTAGTAACATTACAATGATCAATGACTAATATAGCAAGTATGGTAAGTAAAATTATGTTCTTGAATGCAAACAATTAACAATCTAACACAGAGGTCAGTGAACTTTTCCTTCAAAGAACCAGACAGTAAATATTTCATTCAGGTTTCTTGAGCTATAAGGTCTCTGTTGCAACTACTCTAATTTGCACTCTTATGGAACAGCAGCCATAGACAAATGTGTCAGGGCAGCCTTGCTCAGAGAAATCATACCTAGAGACCATTGTGGAATCAAGCCATGAGTTTATTGTGGGAAGGAAAACAGGGAAAAGGGAAAATAGGGAGCGGCAAGGGAAGAGACTTTAGAGAAATAGTCTTACACCTGACATCACTGAGTTGGGTTTTTTATCTTAGTGGCTATGTGCAGTTTCACAGATACCTGCTTCAAAGGAAAATTAGTTTATTAACCAAAATCCATTAGCAAGAAAGATCTAAGTGGGTCTATCTGATGGGCCATCTGCTTTATTTTCATCTCTTCAAGGATCCCTGGGCAAGCTAACTTCATTAACTCATTCCTAAGAGTTTCTTGGCTGGTTCTGTTATCACATTCCTACCAGGTTAGATGTGTAAACATAAACTGCTAAAGTTTTCTTAACTAAAGTCCAGGTACAGTTAAAGTTCAAAGGCATGTCCTGTCTCCATGTTAGCTGCCCCTGAATCCTGGCAATATATAAATGAAACTGTGGGTCACATTTGGTGGACATGAACATTTTAGACACCAGGCATAGCCAGAGATTGTTAAATTCTGGTCTAACATACTAAAATAACTAGCTCTCTTTGTGTGTGTGTATGTCTCTCTCTCTCTTTATGTATATGTGTGTGTGTATATATATATATATAATTTAATATATTTGATTAATACATATTATTGAAATTAAATAAATTTTAACTAAATTGAAAAAGTCTATTGTTCACATTAATTTAATTAAACACAATTTGTTTATAATTGTGTTTGGCATTTAAATTTAATTTTAGGACATATGAAAGTAGGTTACCTAAGTTTAGATTTGCATGATTGTTTTAAAGAAAAATTATTTTGACCCTTGCTGAAATAGTAAGGAAGTCTTAAGAGGAACCATAGAGGAAGACTGTTGCTGTATGGGGAGACAGACTGAACTCAACATTGAATAGAGCAAAGACACCTGGGTATTTATAGCCAAGGGATAGAGAGAGAGGAACAATGGGTGGAAAATTACTAAGAGGATAAACATATCAAAAGTAGGGGGATCCTCACTAAAATGACTTAGCAGGATTCTTGCTAAAGGCAGGTCAAGATTGAGGCTTACTGTAGAGGAGAGATCAAAGAAAACTGACTAACTTTCAATTAAGGAGGTAGTTTTTGTCAGTAGTGCTAAATGTATCTCTAAATAAAGTTAAAGCAGTGGACAAAATGAAATATGAATGATAAATGTAGGGAAAGCACTTTTGTAGCAAGGAAAAAAATTATTATGATCCTTTTTCAATGGAAGAGGTGCAACATTGTATGTTATAGAAGTTACAAACTACTAAATGTTGCTTCCCCCCAAAATACCAATCAGATGACTTGTCGAATATGATAAAGCACATCTGAGTTTATTGCTTACTGTGATTCAGAATATCACTTGTCTTGATCAAGAGTGAACAGCATATGGAGGGGGAAATGTAAAAGGAGGGATGATTACAAGGTTTTTTGTTTGTATGTTTGTTTCTAGTTTGGCAGGTATTTCAATAAGCAATGTTGGTCAAGATTGGCTGGTTTGTTTGTAGGAAGTTAGCATTGTAACTGAGAAAACTGGGGCCCATTCAGGTAGCACTTTATTGTATGAACTACAAATTAGTGTTAAGATTAACAGGTCTTTATTTACAATATTCCAATCTTGGGTGAATGGGGGTGGTTGGGGTGGAGGCTGGGAGCACTTCAGCTTGGAGCCCTGTTCTTTCCTTGCTTCCCAAAAAGTTATAAATCATAACGAAGGCCAATAATTCCCCATTCCTTATCTGTCAGCTCTCTCCTTCAGGAGCTGGGGTACACTGTCATCAGCCTCCATATAATAGTCCAGGAAAGCATGTGCCGTGTTTACACTGGATCATCCTGAAGTTCAGAGAAGGCACAGGTCCTAAGACAGTGCCCTTTCTATTTGTCCCAACAGTCCAGGTCTGCAAGGCAGAGTCCTGGGTGGCTTTGGAGTCAGCTGGTGCAGACACGACCAAAGTGGCAGCAGGCCTGCTTTCTTACTAGTCCAGGTCCCATAGCCAAATCCTGACTATAAAATGCACAAACTACTTCTTCTGACATGGCTAATACAACATCCCGCTTCTTTCAAGACTACACCATGGGCCTTTCCTCATGCGCTTTCTCTCAAGGCCGCCCACCCTTCTTTCAAATCCTTACTCGGAACTTCCTATATGACATCATCTCTGATTCCTCCCACAATGAGTTGCATCAGCCAGTTTTCCCCTATTGCTTACAGCCATCAGCCTGTTGTTTTTAGTCAGGGTAAGAGTTCCTCTCACAGTAGCTTCTGGGGACAGACTTCACCTCCCCTGGCTACTTCAGGAGTCAGGATACATCCTGAAAATTAGGGAGAACTTTTGCCCTGAGTTGGTAGCACAGCTATTATCTAGCTAACAGCTTGCCATAGATATGCAAAGTACCTCAAATGCTGTATTATCTCCTTCCCCATCTCCCAAACCATGGACTGTGGGGAATCTGGGGATCCTTCTCCCATTTCAGCATTAGTGAATTTAAGGAGCTGAGGGTTTGGGAGAAGGTCTTGAAAAATAAAGTTATTTGTTTGAGATTATTTTTAGAGAAAGAGATACTGACTTTAGTGAGAGTTAAGGAGTCCATTTTTCATGTAAGTGGCTTTTCATAAAGTTCCTGGGGAAAAAAAAAAGGAAGTTATTTGCAACTTCAGTTCTCTGGCAAGAGTGTTTCCTAAAACATTGAAGTCATGTTATTGCAGACAATTGAAGAGTAAACTCACATTAATGTAGATGATAAGATGTGTAGATGTGAATAGATTCAGTTCTGAAAGGAACCAAAAATAGGCCCTTGCTTGAATTTATAAAGTAATTCAAAACCCAAAATAAACACATCAAAACTAAGTAAAACTAGTAAGAATTTTTTAAAGGAATTATATGACTAAATATTAAATGACTGGTAGAGGACCTCAGGAAAGATATTAAGTGAGAACTTTAGAATTCTTGGGAATTTAACAGTGCTTTGCAAAAGAAGAAACATCTAGACTGGACCTGTACATTTTTCAGCAGATGTTACAAACAAAACTAGTAGGATCGTGAGGCATGAGCTATGTGGACAACTGTAAATAGCAAATGATCTAGACTATTTTCTAGGTGATTGGATGATAATAACAATGGAAATATATGTTGAAGTCACACAATGAGTACCCTAAGTGACTATCTTCAGTTTATTTTTAGGGATCTATGAATCTCGTTGGAGCATATGGGAGAATATGAAGTGTTGCATAGAATGTTAAGTGGAATGATAATCAGCTAGAGGCATAGCGAACATTAAAAAAATACTAAGTTTTCTAAGTGAGAGTATTTAAGGAACCATATTAATATAGGAGATGAATAAAGTGTAATGAACACGATTGTGTATAGGTATAACTTTGAGAAAGGGTGTGCCCCAAAATATAAGGAATTTAATTTTAGGCTACTGACTTTTATGTATCCTCAAGACATTTATGTGACCTAGCAGAAAATTGGAAATAGAAAACTGGCATATGGGAGAGGTCAGAACTTGAGTTTAAAGTTTAAAAATCAATATAGAAGGTCTGAATAGAAAGGATCACTCAGAGAATGCTGGCTGGGAAAAAAAAAAAAAGTAAAGCTCAGAACAGAGCTTTGAAGAATGTCTTTGTTTAGATAGCAATTTATAGGTCGAAGATAGAAATTTTTGAAGAAAAATTTCAGGGCAAAGTAATGTTTTAAACTCAAGAGAAGAGAATTTAAAAACCCTACTGTCCATCATTATCACATACCTTGAAGTCAATTGAGCCTCAGTTAAGTGTTGGGAAGATTCACAATGGGTTTGGTTATTGCAGGTCATGGCTGATATTGCAAGTTTGCAATTGCAGGAGAGTGAGGACTGAAGTTGCACTTCAGGGAGATACGAAGAATAACATGTATGGCAGACATACAGAATTAGGCAGAAAGCCCACACATTCAATGTTTCTTAGGGCTTATTGTGAAAGGCAAAGAGCCTGGGAGAAAGCAACAGAACAGAATGAAAGTGGTTATTATTATCATTATTAATATTATTAATATTGCTGAGAAAAAATGTATACATGAAGAAAGGTATAATTAGCTGACAAAAGGTAGCAAATATCAAAGCTAGTTAAGTCCTTGGAGCATACTGACTCGGTTACACAGCAGCTTTTTGTTTAGTTAAGGAGAAAGCTCACCTCTTTCCAGAAGTCAGAGGAGAAAGAAGAGTGTGTATGGAGCAAGCTTTTGAGGTAGACAAAAGTGACAATACCACCCTTTCTGATGGATTCAATTTTCTTAGGCAAATATGTGGAGCTTGTGTCTCTTTAAAAAGTGAGGAGAGCTTTCCATGGCTGTGACCAGTTTGTTAGGGAGAAGGCTGAGGGGCCTGCTGTGTAACAGTTAAGATTAGGTCAGTATTTTAGAGTTGCCATTCACATGTTTAATTAATTAACAAATATTAACTTGACATTTAGCAAATCCTTGCTAAATAAGTTAGATTATTTTCTGTGATAATTATTTCATCATTTTGTTTTACTGTTTTCTTAAATGCTCAGTTTGTTTTAGTGTAAAATTTTAAAATGCTGTCATAGAATTTTTATTTTAAATAAAAGTAGATTTTTTTAAAGATGGAGATTGTATTTGGAATAAAATATCTCATCCCTGGCTGATGGTGCAGTGGATAAGGTGTACGCCTGTGAACCTGAAGGTCACTGGTTTGATTCCCAGCCAGGGCACATAACCAGGTTGCAAGCCACGTCTCCAGCCAGGTCTGTAGCTGGAGGCAGGTGAAGGGCAACCATGCATTGATGTTTCTCTCCCTCTCTGCCTCTCTCCCTTCCTCTCTCTCTGGAACTAATAAATAAAATCTTAAAAAAAAAAAAGTCTCAAATAATTGACTTCCTCCCATTTTTTGAAAATGTTCCCTCTCAGGGAGACAATTAATATAGATAGGTAGATGACAAATAAATAGGTATATTTAATTTTGAAACATTAAAGCAAATTATGTAAAATTAAATTCATACTTACATGATCAAAACCACTAACAATAACCAATGAGGTGATTTTTTATTAATATTCATGGGAGGTAAATTTTGTCAACTGCCAACTTTCCAGTAGACCTCCAAAATAACCTGGTAAGATAAGCTAAGTTATTACCTTGCAGTTAGGGATGACAGCATTTTGACAGTTCAGAGTGTGCAGAAGAAAGGAATAGCAGGGTTGGAGGATATACCTATCTGTAGGGCTATTAAGACAGATCTTTCAACAACAGTCTGGCTGGAGTTGGGCATATTTCACAATGTAATAGTTTAGGATTTGTGGACGCAGAGATGTAAGCATCTTGAAGTGAGTATTAAGTAAACAATTATTTGATAATTAAGAAATTGTTCAGTTTTAGGAACATATGGTCCAGATAAATTTATTTTTACAAGAAAATTTGAGTTTTTGTACTGGTTTATAGTCTTATTTTCATGGGCAAGAGTTTTCAAGAACTAAAAGTAAAATCTTATGGATGTAGGCTGTGCTGGTTCTTGGTCCTGACAGCTGAGGTGGAGGCACAAGGAGATATAACAGGAAGTTATTTACTTTGTGTGCAGAGATATAAAAGGTTGCATTTACTTGAAAGATCTTGAACTAGGATATAATACTGTTTCCCTTTGTTAAAAAGTGGACTGGAGAGAAACAATAGTAATATAGAGGAATGGACAACAAAAATAAATTTTTGGAGCTTAGGATATAGAAGCTAGACAGTGATTGCTTCTTTCACACTTTTTCATTTAAAAATGACTGAATTGAATATGTATCTAGGATAATTGACTCTTAATTTTAATTGAACCAAAAGTGAAGATAGTTTATTCAATCAAAGTACTACATAGGCATGCATAATACTGTTATAAGAATATTTCAAGAATGCCTACTTTAACCTTCCTTTGTTAATGTTCTTCACTCCTTGATCTGATTCACTCATATGTCATTACCTAATATTAAACAAAATATGAGGTGACAGTTTTGAAATATAGTCCCAGAAAGTAATTTATTAAATGCAATAATGGGGATTTCAAAATGGGGAGATTCCACTAGTGATTATAAATCAAACAGTAAAGTGGGATAACTATGACACCCAGAAGACCAGATTTAAAAGACCAGAAAAAATTAAGAAGAATTAATAATGTCAGATATTAGATGCTTTTAAAATAACTTATGCAGAAATCTGTATTAAATATTAAGCTAGAGAGTCACATTTGAATTAAAAGATTTTTTTCCTACTAATATAACATTGACAATAACATTCACAGGAGAGCAGATCTAAAGGCATTTACAAAATCTCAAATTCTGTAGATTTTTTTCAAGTCTAAATAATTATCCAACAAAGTTTACTTATAAAATTATTCAGGGTAATTTTTATCTTCTCAAATGAGCTTCATTTTCTTGTATTTTGATTCTAAGGAAAATAAAAACTAATTTTTTTCTTATTCTACCACTTGCACAACCTCTCACCTGCCTGGGGTTTTCCTCTTGCTTTGAGAGACTATGGAGCAACATGTCACTCTGTCTCTTCCATTGTAGGAAAACCACCAATCATTAAAACTGTTCTCTAAGCTCTTCTTTCTCCCTAAGTCTACAGACTTGAGCCTTACTTAGAATTTTGTGGTGTATTTCTCCCCCAAGGGTGGCGGGGACACTCATCTGGTGACTCTGCTATATTTATCTCCAGTGTGCAGCAAAAGAGGAGAAATCATTTTTCTAGTAATTTATTGTAAAACTATTATAATGATGACTTGTTAAGGCATGCTATTTGTCTCATCTTGCTAAGCGGTGATAGTAATGTTCATGAATACGAAGGTATGATACAGAATTGAGAATATCAAGAAAAATAATGGATGGGATTGCTTTGGGTGGATTATTGATTCAAGCAAGCATTAATGGAGATCAAGAAGGCAGGAAACTGGAATCAGCTGACAAGATCAAGTGACACAGGTGACTGGTGTTGCTTTAAGGCTCATATAATTGGGGTAAAAAAAACAAAGAGAAGCTAGAAAAGAAATATAAATCAAAATAAATATTATACGTGTAAACCTATTGTTTGTTTAACATCAGTAGAAAAGACAACAGGTAAAATTAATGATAAAAGTAATTCAATTTATTTATAGCTGACAACAGGCATTCAGAAGGTTATTCAAAGCCTCATTTTATTTTCCAATTGAAAAAAATAATTTTACAAGGCCTTATTTTTTAAATCACATAGGACTATCTTGCAGTCTATACAGTCTGTCTCCGAGAATAACTTGGCAATATTAGTCTCCTTTCCTCCTTTCTTAAAACACCATTTGTTTTTTCAAATTCTCCAAGCCATAGGTCTAACACGTCACTGCCCCTGTGCGATTAAGGTTAAGAACTATTGGTCTTCTGTGACATTCCTGACTCTAACAGGAGAGTCATATTGAACTCTCAGTCTTCTGAACAAAACACCAACAGAAAGAAAAACAAGCTTCATTTCTTATAGTATTAATTATTAATTGCATCTCACCATATAATTTGTAGGTGTTACTATTCAAAATGAAATAACTGGAAACCAGGTCAGAAAATCTTGCTTTGCCAAAGTATCAGACATTTCTATATAATGTTCATAAACCTTCATTCAGTGCTCTTTTACCATTATACAGATGAAGACATTCAGGATCTGAGTAGTTGTAATTTATATAACTAGATTTGTTATTGACAGTGGATTTGTTATCAAACATTTCAGTGTTTGAGACCATAGAGGTTAGTAGGTAAAACTGGAAAGATATTATATTTAAAAAATACTCAAAACTGCTCTCTGGCAGTTTTCCCTCAGGTTATTTTTAGTCTGAGGTATTCCTAAGATTTAATTTGATAATGAATGTAGTTGAATTTAACTCTCTCTCTCTCTCTCTTTATATATATATATATATATAAAATTTAAGTATATATATGTGAATTTAATGATATATGTAGTTGAATTTAACTATGTATATATTAAATTGTTTCTGGACAATTAACATATATATATATATATGATTATATATATGTGTGTGTAAATATAATATATATATATTAAATAGCTGTTCCAAAACAATTTAATTATTTTAAATCAAAGCATCATCTAAAGTTGAAAAAGTAGATACTATAATATGCTAACAATTTCAGAAATTTTGTTTGTTTTTATAATCATGATGTTTCTCAGATTTTATCAGTTACTTTATTGATGTAATAGGGTGTTTGTCTTTCTCTGACTGGCTTACTTCACTTAGCATAATGTTCTCCAGGTTCACCTATACTGTTGCAAAGGGTAACATTTATCTCCTTTTGTACTGCTGAGTAGTATTGCATTGTATAAATGTCTCATAGTTGTTTTATCCACTCATCTATTGATGGACAGTTGGCTGCTTCCTTATCTTAGTGACTATAAACACTGCAAAGAACATGCTTATGTTCTTTTGAATTAGTGTTTTGGGTTCCTTTGGATATATTTGGTGGGATTACTGGGTCAAAAGCCAGATCCAGTCTTAATTTTTTGAGGTATCTCCATACAGCTTTCCACAGTGGCTGCAGCAATCCCACCACTGGCGCAAAAGGGTTCCCTTTTCTCCATATCCCTACCAGCACTTGTTTGTTAATTTAATGATAATAGCCATTCTGACATCTGTGTGATGGTATTTCATTTGGTTTTAATTTGCACTCCTCTAATGATTAGTGATGTTGAGCATGTTTTCATTTCATATGTCTATTGGCCACCTGCATGTCAGTGGTGGTATCTTTAATTGGCTTTTAAAATAAGGGCAGTTTCATTATATTGATATACTGGTAAACCATATAAGTATATATTAAAAAAAAAACTTTTTAAAGATTTTTAAAAGGAGGCAACACTGCTCAGCATTTAGTACATTAATATAATACATCTATTGAAAATCACAAAAACTTGGAGGTAATTAGTGCAGCTTAAAATGTCTTCATTTTAAAATGTTATGCACAAAAAGAGTCTTATCATCAGAGATTTTGATCGGTGACCACACAAACCAGACAGAATACTAGAGGCAAAATTTCAACCCAAAGGAGAAAGATGTTGAGTAGGGATTGATAATTATATGACTGGATACTTGAAAAAGCATGCACAATGGTGGTTTAATATGAGTAGCCTTAGAATTGTGTAGCTATGGATAACTGGCGACTCTTTCTACAAGTTTAACTTGATCATTAATCAGGAACTGCTTACATAGGAAACTGGAGGCACTTCTCATTGTTCCTTCTTTCTAATCTCAGAATGGGTAGCCAATTGCCAATGTTTTAATTAATTTTTATTTGTTGAATGAGGAATCTGAGTGGCTCTCATCAATCTTGTTTTCATTCCACAATATACCATGGGCGAGGTGGGCTTCCATATCATTAAAGATGATTAATTTGGGCCAAGTATAGAAATCTGCTCAGGTTATTAAAGGCTAACAATGATAATTAGAATGCATCTGTTTATTATGCATTTTTTCCTTTATAGTTATTATATTACTTAGTCAATGTGTTCATCTATTGTTAATATCTTCGTTGTTGCAGATACAGATGTGGTGTATAAAAGCGAGAATGGACATGTCATTAAACTGAATATAGAAACAAATGCAACCACATTATTATTGGAAAACACAACATTTGTAAGTAATGAATAATTATTTATGCATGTCAGTATTTTAGAGAATGTTCTCTTCCTCTAGAAGTCTGTATCATTTGTTTTGTTTGCTAGAAAGCATTTTACATGAGAAGTTAGGGCAAGGATATCACTAGAATCAGTGTATCTATTTATGGAAAATTTCCATGGGACCATTTGCTTCATTTTCTTCCCATTTATCCTTTTCAGCAAATAAGTCAATATTTCTAGAGATAACAATTCCTTACAATGAGTATATATTCTAATATTTTAATGTAAAATTAGTCATACAAATTCCAAGATTTCAAAAGAAGTCTTGTCCAGAAAGTTATCACTAGCTTTTTCTCCTCTTCTACTTTCCTTTCTTTCTTAATTCTTTCTTTTCTCTTGTGGTTTTCTGAATCACAGGTAGAACACAGCCTTCCTAAAATTGGCCACTTATAGGAATTGATGTGTTTAGTTAAAATGCAATATTCCAAGCCCTAGCTGGTGGCTAAGTGGATTAGTGCCAGCCTGCGAACCCAAAGGTTGCTGGTTCGATTCCCCAGTCAGGGCACATAGCCAGGTTGCAAGCCAGGTCTCCAGCCAGGTTCCCAGCTGGAGGAAGGTGAAAGGCAACCATACGTTGATGCTTTTCTTCCTTTCTTCCTCCCCACCTGCCCTTCTCTCTGAAAATAATGAATAAAATATTTAAAATATTTAGTATTCCATCAATATTATTTCCTACTCTGGAATCATTAATTAGCCTAACAGTATTCAAATAAATGAATGTATGTATTTTATTATTTGAAATAAATATAAACTTTGCTTACTGTTAAGCAAGTTTAGTCATCTTAAATTAGATTTATTTCTGATTACCTAAGAGTAAATGATAATACTCACTGAGGAAGACATACAAAGGGCCCAGAGGCATATGAAAGAATGTCCAACATCACTAGCCATCAGAGAGATGCAAATTAAAACCACAATAAGATACCACCTCACACCTGTCAGAATGGCAATCATCAAAAAATCAACAAACAACAAGTGTTGGCAAGGACATGGGGCAAAGGGAACCCCGGTGCACTGTTGGTGGGAATGCAGGCTGGTACAGCCACTATGGAAAACAGTATGGAGTTTTCTTAAAAAACTAAAAATGGAACTCCCTTTTGATCCAGCAATTCCACCACTAGGACTATACCCAAAGAACCCTGAAACACCAATTCATAAGAACCTATGTACCCCTATGTTCATAGCAGTGCTATTTACAATAGCCAAGTGCTAGAAACAGCCTAAATGCCCATCAGTGGATGATTAGATCAAAAAACTTTGGTACATTTACACAATGGAATACTACACAGCAGAAAGAAAGAAGGAACTCCTAACATTTGCAACAACATGGATGGAACTGGAAAGTATTATCCTTAGTGAAAGAAACCAGTCAGTGAAGGACAAATACCATATGATCTCACCCATTACAGGACAATAATGAACAAAACTAACAACAAGCAAAACAGAACCAGATATATAAATACAGTGAATAGGCCTTCAGTGATCAGGAGGAAGAGAAGGCAAAGAAGGGGAGCAGTTTAGACAAGAACCTCGTATGGAGGAACCATGGACATGGACAACAAGAGGGTTTGACTTTGTCGGGGAATGGGTGGGTGGGGAAGAGGACAGAGGGGAACAAAAAGAGGATGGATGTAATACAACAACAACAAAATTAAATTAAAAATAAAGAGTAAATGAAAATGAATTAACTGTTATAAACATTCAAAATATAGCTATCAAATACTGCTGGGAAATTAGTTGCTCACTTTTCTATTTTTTCTTTTAACATTTTATTCATTATTTTTAGAGAGAAGGGCAGTGAGGGAGGAAGAAAGGGAGAAAAACATCAATGTATGGTTGCCTTTCACCTGCTTCCAGCTGGGGACCTGACTGCAGATCTGGCTTGCAACCTGGTTATGTGCCCTGACTGGGAATGGAACCAGTTACCTTTGGGTTAGCAGGCTGGTGCCTATCCACTGAGCCACCAGCCAGGGCTCACTTTTCTATATAACTAAAGGTTCAATATATCAATATATTGCCCATTAGATAAGTACATGATATAGACAAAAACTGTATAAGGCCGCAGGAGACCAACACAAATAAAAGCAATAAGGAAATCATCAGCTACTTATTTTTTTTTTTTTTAACTTCTTCTTGTACATCTGGAATCAACATTTAGTCTTCATGTGTATTTAGGATGACCAAGTGGAAGAGATGGACTAGAAGATTATGCTGTGTATTGTTTTTATGAGTTAAAGGAAAATGGTATTTGCAAATCATAAAGTGCTTATGGCATATGGATTCATATCTATGACATTTTTGTTTTGAAACTGATCAGGTAATTCATAAATATTAAAGGAACACCTATTCTGGATGCACCTCTTTATAGCACTTGTGGAATGCAGAATGTATATAAGGCCTTCGCTCACTTTTTAAGAATACTATTTTCCTTATGGGAGAAATACTAACCCTCATGAAAGAGTTTACTAAGCAGTATAGAGCAGCATTTATTATTTCTTAATTGGATAGTTCTCAGGGAAACTAGAGAAAGTCTAAGAATTCATTGAGAGTTGCTGAAATCAATGGACAGGAGGCATAAAGCAAGAATTGGTAATGATAAAGGTATGGTAATTACTTGCTGTTTAAAGTAAATGTAAGTTGCTATTCAATGAAATTAGTTTGGATTAAAAAAATTAAATGCATGTTCATCTTTGTGTCTTTTATTATAAACTATCATTTTTGGGGGAAAGAATGCTGCAGGTGGTCAAGCATTTGAGTTAGGTACAACACTCAGTTCCTCACTGAATACTTGGTTATATGTCTGTTATTTAATGATCATTCCCCTTACACAGGTTAATGCAATCTTCCCCCTGTTCACAAATTATGCATTTTTTTCATTATTTATTCCTTACTTTTTTAGCCTCTGTGATATATCAAAAAAGAAATAAAAAACAAACTTTTGGTTATTATTTTATTATCCCAGTTTTATAATTGGTACTTCACACCACCCTCACCTCATCTCATTGTACTTGTCTTTATATGCTGATTAACACCATTTTACCTTTGTGTCTATATGTTTAATCTTCTTAAATTATTTTAAGATTTTTCTTTTCTCTTTTATGTGGGTTATGATTCTTAATTACCACAAAGTCATATTTAGCAAATATTCTAACTCACTGATATACTAAGATTCACACAACACAGATAATTAAGCAATTTATAAGTTCTAGAAATCTTAGAATTCAATAATTCTAAAAGGTAGGCAGATAAGTGTGACATGTATTTGCAACCAGTTAACCCAAAACTGCAAACAAAAATAAAAATACTATGATTCCTGATGATTTTAGAGGAACTCATTTAATCATTTCCTCCCAATTCCAAGATAGCATTATTAAATACAGCTGCATTTTTCAAACTTATGTTAAACTGAAGTCTGGATTTGTGTTTTATACAAGGCCTTTCTTTTAGAAAAATTCTCTTGTAAAAGCTTAAGAATTTTATTCATACTGCAGATTTTCATTGAATAATTATCAATATTCTAATTATAATCATAAATGATTGAATCAGATTACTCTAAAAGGCTTTATACTAAATGTGTGCCAAGTACCCTGCAAAATATAACATTATTGATAAAAATGTGATAACAGATAGGCCTATTATTAATATACATATTTTACTGTAACTTATTTAAAAAATTATAACACCACATTGTTATTTTTCTGCTTAAACACATTTAAAAAAATAAATAGTGGGTACTTTTAGCTATGTAACCTTTGTTAGCAGACTCTGAAACAATAATAACCATGATTGTCAAAAATTAAACAGAAATAAGTTATTTTTCTGAAATAATTTTCATAAGGCATTCTTCATGATTAACCGTAAGTGGATTTCCAGTGAAGGAGGAAATTAAAGGCTATATAACTTTTGGAAGGGGAATTATATAAAAGAAGTGACTTAGACCTCGAACTGCTCTTAATCTTCTCTAAGAGGTTTGAAATGTCTCTTACAGCCAGAAATCTTTCAAACAAAAGCTCATTCACAATGACAATGAGGAAATGTTTCACAAGTATTAGCTATTGTTCTTTTTCTACTGTCAATGGCCAACAGTGTGGTGATTGCTGGGGGAGGGACTATACAGGGGACTAAAAGGTAATGTAAAAACATCCAATAAGGATTAAAATAAAAATAAGTAAATTAAATCTCACCAGTTGGCAGAAAATACCAGCAGCCATAAATACCAGTAATTTGTAATTGGAAACATGGGTTCAAACCATGTACTTAAATATTGTTAAAGTTAAAAAAAAATAGTTCATGTGCTATCATGGTAAGACATATGAGGCCAGTCCAGAAAGTATCCAGCCATTTACTATAAAAAGGACAAACTTCAGAAGAACTATGAAGAACTCCAGAGAAGCTACAAGGAACTTACTGAGAACTATACCAGCATTAAAAAGGACACAGAAACCATCAATAAGAGCCAGGAGGAAATGAAGAACACAATTTCTGAATTGAAGAACACAGTAGAAGGAATCAAAAACAGGCTAGAGAAAGCAGAGGAATGGATCAATGAGTTGGAGGTAAATGTAGAAAAACATCCCCAGGCAGTGCAACAAAATGAAAAAAGACTGAAAAAGAATGAAGAGGTTTTAAAAGAGCTGCAGGACAAAGTGAAATGTGATAATACCTGTATCATAGGGATACCAGAAGAAGAAGAGAAAGCAAGAGATAGAAAACCTGTTTGAAAAAGTAATGACAGAAAACTTCCCTAACTTGATGAACGAAAACATCATTCAAGTTCAGTAAGCACAGAGGGTCCCAAAGAAAATGAACCCAAACAGCCTCACTCCAAGACACATCATAATTAAAGTGGCAAATTTCAAAGACAAGGAGAAAATCCTAAAAGCAGCAAGAGAGGAACAGCTAATAACATACAAGGGGTCTCTGATAAGGTTATCAAGCTTAATGCAAAATTTGATACAGATTCATTGCTCTACTCAATCATTTTGAATGCAGTGGCCACATTGTGTACATGCTCACCCAAAGGTATCCACCTCCCCCACCGATTAGTACAGTGAAGTCATCATTGTTCATTCATGTGCATTCCAGTCCACTCTTCTTGGCTGCCAGGTTACATCAATGTTGCACAACCATTAATATAACCATTTTTGTTATATTAACAGTGGCTGGACTTTTCCCAGACAGACCTCATATAACTAATAGATGAAAATCTTACATCTCTTTGGCTCTGAAAATTGGTGAGATTTTAAAAACATGCTCTGTAAATAGCCTAAAACAGAGGGAGGGAATTTATGTAAGGCAACAAAAGGATTCAAAGGACGATGTTAGCTACACATTTTTTTTTTTTTTTTTTTTTTTTTTTTTGTCCAACTGTCTACTTACAGGTCATCGTGTGATTGTAGCTATGCCCATAACCAGGAATACTTACTGACTTTCCATACACAGAGATAGCATTAGTTGGTTTGCAAGCCACTGTAGTATTTTTATTTGTTTATTTTTTATTTGTTCTGCCACTGGATATAGGGGGTTGGGGGATACATCCAACTCTATGTACAACCGCAAAATTAAGGAACTTATTTCCTGATTCATGTTTGAGGAAATAGGTGCCAATGAAATATTATAGCAGCACAAGTAAAGAATTGCTCAATATGGCCCTGGCTGGTAGCACAGTGGTTAAGGTGCTGGCCTGCGAACCCAAAGGTCGCAGGTTCGATTCCCCAGCCAGGGCGCAAAACCAGGTTGCAAACCAGGCCTCCAGTCAGGTCTGTGGCTGGAGGCAGGTGAAACATACCATACATTGATGTCTCTCTCCCTCTCTGCCTCTCTCCCTTCCCCTTTTTCTAAAAATAATGAAAGAAAATCTAAAAAAAAAAAAAAAAAAGAAAAAAAGAATTGCTCAATAAAGGCACCTAAAATTTCACTTCTTAAAATGTGAAATAAAGGTTATCACATATTTCTGATTGGCCAAATGCTCATGCTAGCTATAGTCCTGAAAAATTTGTTATTTTTTAAATGATCTGAACTTAGCACTATATGTTAGTAACCCAGTAGTGATTGACATCAATAGTATAATGAGTATTTATTAACAATTGAAGCCACAGAACTTGTACCCATATTCATGTTGCTATGTACATGAAAGTGTACTTTTCTTCTTTAGATCAGTGGCTCTCAGTCTAGATACTTTTGCCCTTTAGAAACATTTGACATCTTGGGGGCATTCATGACTGTGATGGCTGGGGGAAGGGGTTGAGGGAATGTAGTGAGTAGATATCACAGATTCCACAAAGCATTCTACAGTGCTCGAGATAGCTCCTCACAACAAAGAATTATCCAGCTGAAAATGTCAGTGGTGCCAAGTTTGAGAAATTCTGTTTTAAACTTAGATACAATGGAAACCATGTAATGGTTAGAAGGTAGTGTTTCAAAGTGGGATCAAAACAATGACTCTTCTATGAGGAATTGACATGGAAGATCTTAAATTGTGTTTTACAGCTTCCTTAAGAAAAAAATCATTTCTTTCTTTCTTTCTTCTTTTTTTCCTTTATTTTTTAGACAACTCTGCAAAAAAGAACCACATGCTTGAGTAGAATCATTTTGTCTTGAATAGTGAAGGGTACAAGCCAAAACTATGACCCAGTTTTCTTATAATTTTGAGGGGATACTTCTAATTGAGAGATTTTTGTTTAGATAAATTAATACCACTTTTTGACAACTGTCCACCTCTTTGACCAGGAAACAAGTGTGCACTTGTAAGTTAGAAGATAAAACTGATGCCCATTAGGGACTCTAGCCAGCATAATTATTTCCATTGTTGCACCTTGATTATAAATAATTGAATTTAATTGTTTTTAGATTGTGTATATCTCTGCCCTTCCCAATAACAAGCATCACTCCCTATTGTTAGATATTTATGTTTCTTTCACTTTTATTACCTATCTTAAAATATAAATATAATTTAGTCCCAATCACTTTGAAAACTATTTATTATATTCATTTACATTGTATAATTTCTAACTATTAGTCATTGAAGAAGGATCTAACTTTATTTATACCATCTTTGAATATTCAGGTAAATAGAAATGAAGCAACATATATTTCAACAAAGATTAGACCATTTTTAAAAAATTTCATTTATCATTTTTAGAGAGAAGGGAAGGGAGAGAGGCAGAGAGGGAGAGAAGCATCAATGTATGGTTGTCTTTCACCTGTCTCCAGCCCCGGACCTGGCTGGAGACCTGGCTTGCAACCTGGTTATGTGCCCTGGCTGGGAATCGAACCAGCAACCTTTGGGTTCACAGGCCAGTGCCTTATCTACTGGACTATTTATTTTATATTTTATTCACTTAGGAAGGAAAACCTTGAATGTACTATCCTATAAATATTTACCTTGTTTATTTTTTTCTGTAAGTTAGATGGATGTGAAAATGAATTCCAGCAGTTTTTAAAGTGATGGTCATTAAAACAGAACAATTAGAAAAGTTCTGATCTTCATCCTGGAAGTTTACTTAGGTAAAAATTCAAAATATGAGAAGAGATGTCTTTGTCTCCATATGTTTGAAAGTATGATATGATTACTGTATAATTTCATACAGTTGTTCATGCATTTCCCCTTATATAAGAAAGGTTTTGTAGGAGACCATTCTATATTATGTTTCACTTTAAACTGTGGATAACCTAGGAAATACATGCTACCAACACTTCATTCATGAGAACAAAGTATCTTACATAGTATAACAATATTTTTGTGCAACAGTGTAAAATGTTGCTAATAAAACTACAGCTCTATAAATGACTTATCAACTCTATAAATCATTACACAGATTCTTGAATAAGTCATTTTTGAGAGAAACCAGTTACCGAAGTAGTATATCTATAGGTCTCCTCTGAATAGGAATAAAACCCTGATATAAATATCACTTTTTATTAGACATCACTTGCTTCACTATTTCCACAGTTTATTTCAATCTTGCCTGATTTATCCTCTTAAAAATAGACAATAAAATTATTACAACTCCAGTATTTCCTTCTTTAAAGGGTATTATTTAGTCTCCTTAGAGGTGTAAATTTCTTTAGTGTGTATCAGGATGATGGAAGATAACAGCCAGGTTTACTGCATTTAATTACAATGTATCGGAATTCAGCTTCCTGGGCATCAATGGTCTGGATTCTGTCCAGGCCCTGTCAGTTCATTTTGACTAATTTAAGATAAGTTATGTGTCCCTGAGCATCTGATGCATATTTTTGCCCTTCATTTTTAATGAAAATTTTTATATTGGGTTACCTCCCAGTCATGGAAAGCTAGTTAAAAATTGGAAAAGAGCACTAATTATTCTACTAATTTGATGGAATTTAAGCAAAAACAATACATGTTCAAGAGAATTTATATTGGCTTTCAAGTTAATGACTTAAAAGAGGTATGTTCCTGTCCCTCGTTTCTGAAGTTGAGAATATTTTGGTCTATGCAGCTTTATTTAGGGATAAGCATGCATCAGCCCAACCTTTGTAACTTATCAATACTATAGAACACAGAGTTTTTCATACTACAACAGAAATAGATTAATATTGTAATTTTCTCATGAAACATGATTGAGCATTTAAGGAAGTTTACTTTTCAGCAAATCTTAAATGAAAATGGCAGCATGTTACAGAGTGAGAAAGCATTTTCCCTGCTTCTCATTTCAGTTCCAATAGAATGAACCTGAAACCCAGGGAAATAAATTGACTTAAAACATACAGTAATCTTGAGAATACAGAGTATACGTTTCTGGACTACTAGTCTAGCATTGCTTCTAATATACCAAGATGAATGTTCCATTCAAAATCCCTTGTAAAAACAAATTGTTTAAAGCCCTGGCTAGTGGCACAGTGGAATAGGTGCCGGCCTGTAAACCCAAAAGTCACCGGTTCAATTCCCCAGCCAGGGCATGTAATGAGGTTGCAAACCAGGTTTCCAGCCAGGTCCGTACCTGGAGGCAGGTGAAAGTCAACCATACATTGATATCTCTCTCCCTCTCTGCCTCTCTCCCTTCCTCTCTCTCTAAAAATAATAAATAAAATCTTAACAAATGTTTAGTGTTTTATGTATAAAAAGTCTGTATATTTGTGTATTACTTAAGATTTTACATTTACTTGAATTAAATATGTATGTTTAGCCTATGAGTATGTGTAGATATATACCTAATATATATACTTATTTTATATGCATGCATATGTGTGTGCATATATATATATATATATATATATATATATATATATTCCATACAGTTCTTGTGGGAATACTGCCTATGTGAGCAAAGACAAACAACCTTGACTGCATTATGTGTATATATATACAGACACAAACTTATATCACCAAGTCATATACCATTCTGCTTTTCCTCCCTTCTTTTCCATGGTAGATTTGTCTGAAGTAGTCTTTTTTACATTATGTATTTTCCTTTTTTAAAATCTTGCAGAGCTTTTTCTTCCTAACCAGCCTTATAATTTCTCTGCATTATTGTCAAAATGACCCATATGTCTTAGTTTGTTAACATGTTTGCCAACTGCTTATTGAGACCCTGCTGTATGTCAGATAATATTCCAAGTTCTGGGGATGTATGATGAACAAGGCAGGGTAAACAAATATCAAGTAAAATTATAAGAAATTATAACTAGCATTAAGTTCTTGCCAAAATAAAAAAATAGCATAAGGTAGGGGCTAGATAATTATTATGTGTTTAGGAAAGGCTCACTGTGGAGGCAACATTTTAAGGTCTGGTGGAAGAGTTTCATCAGCTGAAAGAACAATAATTACTAAGAACTCTGTGTGGAAACTGCATCTATCTATTCCTAGAACAGAAAATACACAAGTAGAAGAGGATACAGAGAACAGTACAAAATGAACCCAGAGGGATAACTAGGAGGAATATTATGTTCAGTTTTGTAGGTGTAGGTTTTATTTTCTGAGCAATAAGCACAATTGAAGAAAGTCACAATATCTGAATCTTATTTTATTGTTATTTTTTCTTTTAATTTATTGTTGTTGTATTACAGTTGTTTCATTTTTTCCCCATTGGTCTCCCCTGTCCTCCCTCCCTTCTCCCACAGTCAATCCCCACCTCATTGTCCATATCCATGGATTTTTCATATTAGCTCCTTGACTAAACCTACCCCTTCTCTCCCACCTTCTCCCCCACCCCGCTCCCGCCTGGTCATTGTCATTCTGCTCCTTCCCCCCCGCCCCATGTCTCTGATTCTGTTCTGCTTGTCTGTTTTGTTCATTAGTTTCCTGTATTAAGTGAGATTCATAGGGTATTTGTCTTTTACTGTCTGACTTATTTCACTAAGCATGATATTCTCCAGTTCTAAACATGCTATAGCAAGCAAAAGGTAGGAATTCATTCCCTCTCTCTGTTGCATAGTATTCCATTGTGTAAGTGTACCAAAGGTTTTTGATCCATCCATCCACTTAGGCTGTCTCCATCACTTGGCCACATAAGGATGCTTAGGTTTTTCTGAATTGGTGTTTCAGGATCTTTCAGTATAATCCTAACAGTAGGATCACTGAGTCAAAAGGCAGTTCCATTTTTAGTTTTTGAGGAAATTCCATACTGTTTTCCATAGTGGCTGCACCAGCCTACTTTTCCACCAGCAATGCACCAGGGTTCCCTTTCCCCCCACATCTTCACCAGCACTTGTTTGTTGATTTGTTTATAATGGACATTCTCACAAGTGTGAGGTGGTATCTCATTGTGGTTCTAATTTGCATCTCTCCAATGACTAGTGATGTTGAGCATTCTTTCATATGCTTATGGGCCCTTTGAATGTCTTCCGTGGAGAAGTGTCTTTTTAGGTCCCTTGCCCATTTTTTAATTGGGTTGTCTGTCTTCCTGGTGTTGAGTCATATAAGTTTTTTATATATTTTTGAAATCAAACCCTTTTCTAAGGTATCATTGGTAAATATGTTTTCCCATATGGTTGGTTCCCTTTTCAATTTACTTATGTTTTCTTTAGCTGAGCAGAATCTTTTGTTTATTTGTTTCTTTATTTCCCTTGCCCTGGGAGGAATATCAGTGAAAAAAATTGCTGTGTGGGTCCTATTTTAAAAGAACACCATCTACATCATGAGGAATACATTTCAGGGAAATTAAAGTGGAAACTGGGAGACCACTTTGAAAGCCACAGTAGTGTTAACAGATAAAATTCAGGGTTCCCAGTCAAATAGTACAGTGAAGAAGGTGAAAAGTAGGTCTATAGGGATTTATTTGAGGATAAAATGAACAATCTGAATTGACTAATTTCTTCATTTTGGCAGAACTAGAACAATCAATGTTGTCTGTTAGACTTTTTGTTGACATTAAATCAGCAACCAGTTAATCTTGACAATAGAATATATGTAGCGTTTAGTTGGTCTATGTATATATTTATGTGTTTTCTGTATATAAGAGTACAATAAAGGAAGTTTTACTGGACTTGTTGAAAAAGACTTCCAATGAAATGAATAAATTAACATAGGACATAGAAATATAGCCCATAATCTCTGAGAGTTAAAAATGTTCCTTTATTGAAATGTTAAAAATAAAAGTCTAATTTTAAAAGAGTAAATACATAGTTGGCATATTAATTGATTTAGAAATCCAGTAATATGTAACCTTATTCAAAGACATGTTTTACTATATTTAAGTAGTTATGATGCCTTTTCACTCTTTAATTAAAATTCTTAGTAGTTTATAAATTTCTTAAGGGAAGAGGCTTAACCAAGCCTTAAACAACTTTGTGCCTTCAGTGACTAGAGTGATGATGGCATAGTATGAGTTAGACGCTTAGTGAACATTTTGTCAATTGATCATTATTTTCCACAGAGCATCATTTATTAAACTATTTGATACAGAGGTGTTCATGTGAGAGTGTAGGGGGAAAAAGCTATTTGATTTACTCCCCTAAAATTCAAATCACCTGCAAGAAAAAAGTAATTTATATAACAAAATAATTATTTGCCTTACCCACTAAAGTTGTCAGCTCATCAGATTGCAAGCAAGTAAAGAAATCCTCTGATTTGAAATGAATAATGCCTTTAGCAAAGATAAAAAATATTACTTGATTATTCATAATCTATTATTTTGGAAACATTGGTAATTTATAGAATATATAAATTTTTTTAAGTGCAAGAAGCTTCTCTTCATCTTCACATATACTTATCACTTACTAGACACTGAAAGAAGTGTTTCTTACACATTAGTCAAGTCACTAAAATATATTCATCTGTTAATTCACATTTATATAGGTGAAATAACTTTTGTAATTGATATTTGTCGAGTTTTTGGCTAATGGGAAAATCCAAGCTGAATTAAAGTTTACATTTAACATTTGGGGAAAAAAATTAGAATGTGGAAATTACCCTAACTCCTTACTGTATCACACTACTCTTGAATTTTGGTCTCTTTTCTCTCTTTTCCTCTCCCAACAGCTTTATTGAAATGCATTCTACATACCAAATTTTCACTCATTCAAAGTAGTTTTTAGTGTATTCACAGAGCTGTGCAAACATCACTCCACCCTAATTTTAAAACATTTTCTAATGCCCAAAAGGAAACATGTACTTGAGCTGGCTCTCTCCATTCCTACCCAGACAACTACTAAATTGTTTTGTATCATTATGGATTTCTATATTCTACAGATTTCAGATAAATGAAATCTATAATATGTAGTGTTATGACTGTCTTGATTCACTTAGCATAATGTGCCCAAGGTTTATCCATATTTTAGGATGTATCAAAATTTCTTTTTTATTGCTAAGTGATTTTCCAGTATATGGATATATCATAATTGTTCATCCATTCTCCACTTAATGGTCATTTAGTATGGTTTATTTATAAGATATTATGAGTAATGCTGCTATGAGCATTTCTATGCAAGTTTTGTGTAGACATATTGTTTTTATCCCTCTTGATATATATCCTTTCTTGCAGGGAATTCTGGGTCATATGATAATACTTTATATTCTTGACTTTTTGATTTTAGCCATCTCAGTGTATGAAAGTGGTATTTCATGTGGGCTTTGATTTGAATTTTTTAAATTTATTAGTGATATTGAGCACCTTTTCATGTGCTTATTAACCATTTGTATGTCTGCATTGGAAAAATTTTAGTTAAAATCATTTTTCATTATTTTGTTTTTTTGTATCTTTACTGTTGAATTTTAAGTGTTCTATTTTAAATGTCTTTATTGTATTTTTTTTTCTATTACCATTTAGTCCCTCCTCCTCTCAGCGATCACCATGTTGTTATCCACATTCATGAGCCTATTCTATTCTCTGTTTTGCTCTATCCATCCACCTCCTAACCTCCCCAACCTAACCAGCAGTCATCCTCTCCATCTATGAGTCTGTGCCCATTTTCCTTGTTAGCTTAGATCATTAGATTCCATGTATGAGTGAACTCATATGGTATTTGTTTTTCTCTGACTGCTTTATTTCACTTAGCATAATGTTCTGCAGGTCCATACTGTCATATTATTTCCTTTCTTCTTTTTTGGGTTTTCTTTGTTCTTCTTTTTGAAGTACTATTAAGTGTAAAGTTATATTGTTTATTTGGGTTTTTTTGAGATAGGCTTGTAATGCTATAAATTTCCCTCTTAGTATTGGTTTCCTATTGTCTCACAGATTTTGGATTGTTGTGTCCTCATTTTCATTTGTTTCAAGGTATCTTTTCATTTCATTCTTGATCTTGTTGTTAATCCACTCATTGTTTAATAACATGTTATTTAGTTTCCATGTCTTCGTGTGTTTTTCAATTTTCTTTTTGTGATTGATTTCTAATTTCAGAGAATTGTGTTCAGAGAAGATGCTTGATGTTTCAATCTTCTTAAATTTATTCAGAATTGTTTTTTGTCCTAACATGTGCTCTATCCTAGAAAACATTCCATGTTCTCTTGAAAAATGTGTATATTCTGTTGCTTTGGGGTGATATGCTCTGAAGATATCAATTAAATCCATTTGATTTAGTGTATTGTTTAAGGCCAGCGTTCCCTAATTGATTTTGCACCTGGAAGATTTATCCATTGAAGTCAATGGAGTGTTAAAATCATTGAATAGGATTATATATCTTTCCATCTCTCCTTTTATATCCATCAAGATTTTCTTTACATATTTATATGCTCCTGTGTTAGGTGCGTAAATGGTTACATCCTCTTGTTGGATTGTTCCCTCTATCATTATGTAGTATCCTTTTTTGTCTCTTAAGATAGGCTTGGTTTTAAAGTCTATTTTATCAGATATAAGTACTGCTACATCAGCTTTTTTTTTTCTTTCATTTCTATTTGCATGACATAATATTTGTCATCACTTTTAGCCTGTGTGTATCTTTCAATTTCAGTTGGGTCTCTCAGAGGCAGCATACATATGGGTCTTGTTTTCTTATCCATTCCGCTACCCTATGTCTTTTGGTTGGAGCATTTAAGCCATTTATATTTAAAGTAATCCTTGATAGACAAGTATGTAGTGCCATTTTATTGTTACACTGTTTCTCTCTCTCTCTCTCTCTTTTTTCTTTTATGTCCTTTTTCTTCTTCTTAAAGCAACCCTTTAACATTTTTGCAGTACAAGTTTGCTATTAACAAAGTTCTATCTTTTTCTTGTCTAGGAAGCTCCTTATTTCTCCTTTGATTTTAAATGATAGCCTTGCTGAGTAAAGTAGCCTTAGTTGTAGGTCCTTGCTTTTCATCACCTTGAACATTTTATGCCACTCACTTCTGGCCTGAAATGTTTCTGTTGAGTAATTGGATGACAGTCCTATGCTCCCTTGTGAATAACTACCTGCTTTTGTTTTGTGGAGTTTAGTGTTCTCTCCTTGTCTTTAAACCTTTCCATTTAAATTATGATGTTTGATAGGGTAGGCCTCTTTGGGTCCAACTTTGGGACTCTCGAAACTTCCAGAACTTGTATGTCTTTTTCTTTTACCAGGTTAGGGGAGTTCCAGTCATTATTTCTTCAATAGGTTCTTGATCTTGTTTGCTCTCTTTTCCTTCTGGAGTCCCATGATGTAAATGTTATTATATTTCATGTTGTCAAAAATGCTTCCTAAGCTCTCCTCATTTTTATATTATTTTTCTTTTTGCTGCTCTGCCTGGATGTTTTCCTTCTACCTTGTCTTCCAACTCACTGATTTTATCCTCTTTGAACCTATTGTTTTTTTTTTTTTTTTCTTCCAGTGTATTATTTATTTCAGAAATTGTTTTCTTTCTTTTGACTCATCCTGTTTTCTATGTTCTGTGTCTCTTTTACTGCCTTTGAATATCATTATAATTATTATTCTAAACCTTCTATCTGATAAATTGCTTGCCTCCATTTCATCTAGTTCTTCTGGAGAATTATTTTGTTCTTTTTATTTGGGGTCTTTTCTTTAGTCTTCCCATTTTGGCTATTTTTATTTTGTTTTGTTTTGTTTTTTCTATCTTAGTTGTTAAATTAATCAGCTGCTAAACCAATCTATTATTAAAATGATCAGTTTTTAAACTAATAAAGCTTTAATTAGCAGCCAGGCTGAAAGTTCACAGACTGGGGCAGAATAATTCCTGTGGGTGGGGTTATTGCTTCCCCACTGACCAGACTGATATCACTTCAAGAGTGCTTTCCCTGAGAAAGATGGCTTCTGCAATATGGGACATGACTCAGCACAGGGATCCTGGTGGCTGTTCCTTCAGTTATCTCCCAGAGCCACCAGCCCCAGACTCTCTTCAAGTGTCCCTAGTCCATTTTTCCCTCCCTCTGCTAAAGCCCATGGTAAATGACTGCAAATTAAATTATGTGTTGACCCTTTAAGAGGTTCTCTATATCTCTAGACATCCCATCCTGGCAGACAGAGACCCGGCTGCTCTTCATAGCTGGATGTTATCTGGTTTCTTTCCAGCTCTGTTGCTGTAGGCTGGAGAGCCGAGCTTGAGATTTAGACCCCACAGTTCTCAGGGGAACCCTCCCCCCAGCCACTGAATTATCCCTCTAGAACTTCAGCTTCTGCCCATGGGAGCCAAGCCAGCCCTCTTGTGTTTCCTTTGCTTCCACTTACTGCTCCTCCACCTTGTATCTCCTAAATGTTCCTCATATACTCAAAATATAAATTTCTTGTTAGATTAATTTTGGTGAAGTCACATTTATCTTTTTTGTCACTTATGTACCTTGTTAATTTAAGAAAATGTTATCTAACCCAAGGTCATGAATATTTACACCTAAATTTTATCCTAAGGGTATTATTTGCTCTCACATTTACTTATGTGAGTTATTTTGCATTAATTTTGTATATAATGTGAAATAGGATTCTAGAGTTATCCTTTTGCATCTGGTATCTAGTTGTCCATGCAACAGTATTGGAAAAGGTTATTTTTTTTCCTCCCTGAATGGTTTTGGCGCTCTTGTTATATATCAGTTGATCACAAATGTATGGATTTATTTCTGGACTCTATTCTTATATTTATCCTTAAGTTTTCAGGATTATAACTTTGTAATAACACTTCACATCTAGGTGTGAGCCCTTGAAGGTTATTCTGCTTTCTAATATTATTTTGAATAGTCTGGGTCCCTTGAATTTCCATGTAAATTTTAACCTCAACTGGCAAATCCTTCCCCTCAATCCCCTAAAAATAATTTGGGATTTTGATAGGAATTCTGTTGATTTTTTAGATCAATTTGAAATATCTGTCTGTCTTAACAAAATTAAGTTTTCTGATGCGGGAAATGAAATTTCTTCTCATTTATTCAGGTCTTTAATTAAACCTATGCTTTATAACTTTCAGTGTATGTGCCTTATACTTTTTTGTTAAGTTTTTCATAGATATTTTATTCTTTTGTTGCTATTCTAAATAGAACACTATCTTCATTTCATTTTTTAGTTGTTTGCTGCTAGTGCAACTGATTTTTGTACAATGACCCTTATCCTGCCACATTACTGATTTTCTTTATTACTTCAGGAATTTACAACTAGAAATTTTCTTCTAAGCCCTACTTTAGTGGTATCCCATAAAATTTTGTATATTGTATTTTCATTTTAATTTTTCTCTACAATTTTTTTTTATTTACCTTGTTATTTCTGTCTATCCTTTGATTAAGTTTTATGCAATGTTTAAATGTTTGTGAATTTCTCAAGTTATTATATTAAATTTTATATAATTCAATTGTGGTCAGAAAATATACTATTATTTCAAATATTTTACATTTATTAAAACGTTTTATGGTCTAGCATATAGTCTATCCTAGAGAATGCTCCATATGCACCTCAGAAGAATGTGTTGTGTGATTGTATTTTCTGTCCTTTGATCATCTTCTTTACAATGTTATTCAAGTCTTATTTCTTGTTATGTTGATTTCTGCCTAGTTGTTCTATCCACTAGTAAAATTGAAGTTATAAAGTTTCCAATTATTTATGGTTTAATTGTCCACTTTTCCATTTAGTTCTGTCAGTTTTTACTTTATGTATTCTGTGGCTCTGTTAGTAGGTACATGTATGTTTATGATTGGTATATTTTTCATAGAAATATTATACAAGACTATTCCAATATATCATATCCCAGTCACTGCCTTCTCCTTTGCATTATTATTGCCATAAAAGTTATATCTTTATACTGGTTAATTCTATCAACATAATTTTAGAATTATTGTTTGTAAGATGCCTTCTAAAAGGGATAGGACTTACAAAGTGTTCATGCTGCCTTTTTGAGCTTTGATTATTTGTATTTTGAAATCATTTTAGATTTTTTTACATTATTTTATTTCACTTTTCTATTATCATTTATTCCCCTACACCCTCTTCCATCTCCACCCACTCTCTCCCCCTGCAATCACCACACTGTTGTATGTGTCCTTGGGTTCTTTCTCTATTTCTTTTTTGTTTTATCTCTCCAGCCCTTCAACTCCCCCCATCCCCATCAACCAGAGCTGTCAGCCTGCTCTTTATTAATGAGCCTGTCTCTATTTTGCTTGTTAATTTAGTTTATTAATTAGGTCCACACATCACTGAAATCATATGGTAATTATCTTTCTCTGACTGGCTTTTTTCACTTAGCATAATGCTCTCCAGTTCTATGTAGTTACCTTTACTGGACCATTTTTTTCCCTACTGTAGTTTCAGGTTATTATTTACTATTATTTCACTTTAGCCTGAAGGATTCCCTTTAGTGTTTCTTGGAAGACAGGTCTTATAGCAACAAATGCTCTCAGTTTTTATGTAGAAGTGGTTTAATTTTTCTTGATTTTTGAAGGAGAGTTTAGCTCAATATAAAACTGTTTATTGGGCCCTGGCTTGTGTGGCTCAGTGGATTGAATGCTGGCCTGTGAACCAGAAGGATGCCAGTTCAATTCCTGGTCAGGGCACATATCTGGGTTTTGGGCCAGGTCCCCCGTTGGGGGCACATAAGGAGCAACCAATCAATGTTTCTCTCTCTTTCTTTCTCCCTCACTTCTCCTATCTCTAAAAAATAAGTAAATAAAATCTTTAAAAAATTGTTTATTGGCAGTCTTGTCTTTCAGTATTTTAAATATGACATTCTAACAATCTCTGACATCAATTCTTCTTAAGAGAAGTTAGCTGTTTTTCTTACTGAGGATCTTGTGTAATGTTATTTTTCTCTTGCAATTTTCAAAGTTTGTTCTTTGTCTTTGATATTGTCAATTTAACTATGATGAGTTTAGGTTGGGATCACTTTATTTATTTATTTATTTTTTTAAAAGATTTTATTTCATTATTTTTAGAAAGAGGGGAAGGGAGAGAGGCAGAGAGGGAGAGAGACATCAATGTATGGTTGCTTTTCACCTGCCTCCAGCTACATACCTGACTGGACACCTGGTTTGCAACCTTGTTATGTGCCCTGGCTGGGGAATCGAACCTGCGACCTTTGGGTTTGCAGGCCGGCACCTTATCCACTGTGCTACCAGCCAGGGAGGGATCACTTTAAATGTAGTCTTCTGGAATTTGTCGAACTTCTTGAATATGTACACTAACATTTTTCAACAAATTGAAAAGATTTGTATCATTATTCTTTGAAAAATTTCCTTTGTCTTTTTTCTGTGTGTGTGTGTGCACGCACATATATATATATATATATTATATATGTGTGTGTGTGTATGTATATATGTGTGTGTATATATATATATATATATATATATATATATATATATATATTTACATGCATATTGTAGGCTACATTCCATTTAACTAAATGTTGAAGGAGTAAAAGGGATTTACCAATACAATATAACTAAGTATAATATTTTATTCTCATCTTAATTGAATATTTTTTCTTTTATTATCTTTTAGGTAATAGACTTCTTATTTTAATTAAATAATTTCATGTCTACAACCAAAGTGCAGGTAATCAGTGGTTAAGATAATTATAGGAATTAAGACTAATTATAATAAAAATCCTAACATTTATCAGCTATAGTGTCTGACATTATTTTTTTCCCTACTTTTCATACTATTTCAGACTCTAGAACTATCTTAAATAGGATCTTTTTTTTTTTTTTTTTATTCCACTTTTAAAAATGCCCTTTGAAATACAGATATTCTGGGTCCATTTTTTGGGGGGCATTGATGATGATTGTGAATTAAGTTACTTAAACTCCATTAAAAGAATACCTACATGTATGCATATTGTATATAATATTGGATTTAACAAAACATTAAAAAAGAAAAATACCTAAGGTGACGTGTAACTGCATCATAATTTTAGAAAATATATTATGAGAAAATATGCATTTCTACCTAAAGAAGAAATAGAATTATATTTAATGCCAAACGAGAAGACTTCTGCAAATCATTGTACCTAGGCAGTCTCATGACAGCATTTATAGTAGAGGAAAAGTACTTAGAATCACATTATATTTTTTATGTGCAACCTTATTCTTACATCTTTATACATAACCTTATTAAGTATTTTTTTTTCTGAAAAGCAGACCAAACACATTTTCATTGTAATTATTCTTCATTAGGAAAAAGCATTTATTTTTATAAGTTTTAAATAAATCAGAGATTCCTAATTCTATTTATACAGTTCTATGATTTTCTTCTTTTTTATCTTTGGTTATATTCTACTCTATCCATAATTTATATATGTACCTTAAAATATTAACATTTAATTGATATTTAACAAAATACAATAAAAGTAAGAGTATAAATATTTTTCTTTATCTCCCTCATTGCCATTATTAAGAATAAAACACTGAAAACATATGGTTAGAGAATATAAGTTGAACTATCCAATATGAGTGTCACTAGCCACCAGTGGCTACATAACTTATTATTAATTTAACTAAAACAATATAAAATTAGAAATCATACCTTTTAGTCACACCAGCAACATTTCAAATGCTCAGCAGTTGAAGGAAACCAGTGGCTACCATTTTGAAATTGTACACACAAAACATTTTTATTATTGCAAAAATTTCTATTGGACAGAGCTTGTACACATGTATAAGTAATAAAAATGAAAGTATTCCTCCATGTCACTCAGTATTCCTTTTTTGAAGGTAGACATGTGCATGTTTGTACTAGTAAAAATTCTCCACTAAATATGCCTGTATGTCTTGCTACTTTTGTACACCTACAATATATTTAAAAATATATACTCAAGTGTATATGTAATTTCAACAGATTAAAACAGTATAAAACACTTTTGTTCACTTAAGAATGTAAATTGAAGATCTTTTATATTGACTCTCCTGATTCCCTGTAATAGCATTCAGTGGCTATGTAGAATTTCCTTGCACTACTATTTATTTATTTCCTATTATATGCCTTCAAACACATGAGGCAACCATGTTTTGAACTATATGTGTGGGCTAAATTCATAGCAGTAGTATTTCTGGGTCAAAGGAAAGGTCAATTTAAAATTTAATAGGATCAAATTATATTGCTAAAATCTACTAAGTGTTTAATATTATGTTAGTCTACACTTGCTGTCATCAGTATTGTTAACATTTTAAATATTGTCAATTTGGCCAATGAAAAATGATATTTAATTATTGTATTGATTTGCATTTATCTAACTTTGAGTGAGATCAATCATCATCTTGTCATGTGTATTGGCAATTGGATTAATTATTTGTATGAATTGCTTTGAATTAGCCTCTAAAATTAGGACTTAGCAAGTGATACTTATATACAGCATTTTTTTTTCTTTATATACTTCTACTTGGCTTGAACCTTAATGGAAGTCACCACCATTTGTTAAGTCCAATGAAAGGATTTTTTTCATTTCAAATCTCTTACTAGATCTGTATCTAGAATTAATAGGTGAAATAAAGAATGAATGATGAGCGTTAGGGAAGGTGGCATAATGGGAGATGTGAGTAAATGTGTACAATAAACCCATATGAATATAAATAGCTATTTAATAAAAGAGTACTCTTTTGCCCCAAAAGGTGTTGGAATGTACCCCTTAAAATTTCCCTCTGAGCCCCGGCTGGTGGCACAGTGGATAAAGCCTGCAAGCCTTAAAGTCACTGATTCGATTCCCAGCCAGGGCATATAACCAGGTTGCAAGCCAGGTCTCCAGCCAGGTCTATAGCTGGAGGGAGGTGAAAGGCAAACTTACATTGATGTCCCTCTCCCTCTCTGCCCCTCTCCCCTACCCTTTCTCTACAAATAATAAATAAAATATTTTGAAAAATTAAACAATAAAAATAAAATTTTCCCTCTGTATTTCAAGTTAAATATAAATAAATTACTACAGGAGAAAAAGAAACATGTGAACTGAACATCTTCTTTATGTGTTAGCTTAATACAATCTTCATCTGGACATTTAAAATTGTGAGAAAATTGATTGATCTTAGTGTTTTATTAAAATCTTGAAACTTCATGAACATTTCATAGAGAAGAAACAATACAAGAAATGACTTTGGGCTTTGGGCCATTAAAATGCAAAATTAGTAAATATCAACTCAAACTAATTCACTCTGGAAATTATGTTTATTTTTATTCTATTGGATTTGACTTGATTTTATAGGTCCTCTTCTTTCCCCAACTAAACAGAAAGTGCTGTGCCACCAGGGAGTAAATGGGAAATTAATTTTTTTCTTCATTATTGCTCTTTGCTTTGGTAGAGAAGGAACATTTATGATATCTGCTTATCACATCAAATAGATACTGACAGATGTGAAAGAAATAATCTTTCTTTTTAAATTAGGTATCTTGAGCATACAAATAATAGTCTACCTGTTAATATACTAAAAAATATTAAGATCAAAACTAAAACTTGGGTCTTGTTATCTTTTAGTTTTTTCAAATGAGTTGTATATTCAGAATCTTCTTAATGTTTATATATTGTTGTTTTCATCCTGTGTGTGTTAGAATTGCATTAAAATTAGAGTGTGCATACTAAAGAATATCAAGTAGCAAATGATAAGTAGTGAAAAGCACAGTTAACTGAAAAAGGTTAGTGTAATTAATGTAAGAAAAAGGTCATCCAATTCAGTTGAAATATGAGTAAAATTGTAACTAGACTTTTAAGAAAAGAACCACATATTACTGATAAATTAATAAGTAGTTGTTAATGTAGTTTATAGATAGAAAAATAGTACTCAAAAAGGAGATAATATTTTGCACCTATCCCATTGGCCAAACTTAACTCTTATATTACCAAGTATTGGAAGATTTTGATCTAGAGTATAATTTGTGCTTTTACTTTTGGTAAGAATTTGTCATTTATCCTTCAATATATACCATATGAAGATGGTTGCGCATACACATACATATCAGAAAACCATATACATACATATATTCTTTTATACATAAATGTTACACTGTTATATGATATATATATATACACATTTATATATTATATGAGTTTATGTAGTTATATGTATATGGACACATAAATGCATATGTATATATTAGGCAGTTATGTGTGTTATATGTTTGTCTAAACAGCATATAATTAAAGGGGACCCACCAAAATTAGAATTTACTCATAAAAATTGGGTATTTTTTCTTACATGTTTAAACTTCAGTCACCCTCAAAGTACTCTGCATTTAATGCAATACATCTATCCACATGTTTAATCTACTGCTCAAAACAGTTTTTGAACTTACCAGTTTTGATGTCTTTTAGTGCTTCCGCTGCTTTTGTTTTACCTCTACCACATTGGCAACATATTCCTCTTTGAGCACATTTTTCATCCAGGTAAACAAACAAACAAACAGTCACTCAGGGAGCAATCGGGTAAATAGGGAGGGTAGGGCATTGGAGCCATGGACTTTGGGATCAAAAATTGAACACTCAGCATGATGTGTGCAGGTGTGCTTGTAAATCACCCATCGTGAAATGAGCAAACACACTGAAAGATCCTTCAAAAAAAAATTCACTGAAGCTGAACACAGCCTCACAACAGTGCCAGCTAGTACACTGATACAGATGGGTTCCTATATTTGTCTAGCGGGAGTAAGCTATATGTATTACCAGCAGCCTGTCCTCCAGAAGATAATTCCATGTTTTGGGGGTCCCACATGACATTTTATCTTATTTGGCCATGAACTTGTAATACACTGCATCAGGCAGTATTTGATCTTATTTTTTCTTTTGTCATTCAGTAGGCCACTGAGTGACAAAATTATTTATATTTTAATTTAGTTGTAGTTCACTTATGTTCATGAATACTATAGGATATTTCATTCTTTTCATATTATTTTCAAGGTTATATGGTTTATCATTACTTTCATTAATTACAACATATTTATTATTTATCTGATGTGGAAATTTTACTAGCTCTTCTGCATTTTTATTTGCTAAATTTACCATGAATAGCTCTATGTCAAAAAATAAAAGTTATGATTAATATAATTCAATACATCCAAGGTCCATCAAGATTATAGAAAATACTAATAATATTAAAGCACCTATATATAATAATTTCATCAAAGATAGAAAATAGAGAACTCATACATAACAAACATGGCATTAGTGAGGAATATAACAGTATATCAAATCTGTAAAAATAAGTTTCTTTTTAATTACTAACCTCTGTTTTTTCTTATTTTGAGGGAAATATTAGTAGTAATGTTAAACTAATGATGCCATACCAACTTTAAGTGGGCCTTTGATCCAAAAGAAACAAAGTAATTTTCTTTTCATAAACTAATACTGGTCATTATATTTTCCTTTTTTTAAAAAAAATAGAGGAATTGCAAGGTTTTAAGTAGCCATTTTATTGCTAAGCTAGAAATATAATTGTATTACTGACAAAAATGTTTGAACTGTGCATATCACATTTTAACATAGTAACTCTTATTTAAGTTTAAGAAATAATACTCTCTAATATTTACTTGATGGACTATCATAATAAAAATAAACAATGATTTGCTGCTGGAGAACTCTAGTCTATCCCTCTTAACTTATCAACATTATACTGAATTCATAGTATTAGTCCAGGATGAAAAAACTCATCTGGAAACTCTAATGTGATATTTTTAGGACTTCAATAATTTTTAAGCTATTTACAAATTGTGTATTCTTTAGTGCAGTTGTACCTGAGTATAACAACAGCATCATTTAAGGAGAAAATGTTAAAAATATGATTAGAAATTATTAAGGCAATTGAAAGAATCAGTAAATTAGCAAGAACTGAACTTCAAAGATATGATTTGCATAAATATACAACTTACAATATTCCTTTTCTTCCTTTTTCAGCAAAAGTTTGTTTTTGTTTTTTTTATTGACTTTTGTGGTAAAAGTACATTGGTATTCTTCTCAATGTCACCTTGTCTGCCCCCTTTATAAAAAAATTAATAGAATTCAGAAACCATTTGTTCACCTTCTATTAAAAATATTGTTTTTAAAATGTTTTAGTGTATGGCCTATGATTAAATCAATAAACTTAATAATATGGCTGTTCACATTTATTGAGTAATAAACATATACATGAACCCTCTACATAGGTTAGTAGGTAATAGTCTTAAACACAACTTACTTGCATCATGACATTTTTAGCATTGAGTTGTTTTACAAAAGAGTACTACAAATAAGATGCCTGGTGCCAAGTAAAAATAAAATAGGACATATACTATGTCCTATTCATTCAAACATATACACTGTTTGAATGTTATGGGTTTTACAAATAATTATTATTCAAGCAGTATTCTAAATAACTAGGCAGCTAAGAAAAGAGAACATTGAAAAATACTTGATTAAACATTTGACTTTAATGTCATATAAACACAGTTATGGCTTTGTTTAGAGGTACACAATAAAAAAACCAATGTGTTTATCTTTTCCTCTTTCTTTCTATTTGAAACCAAATAGAGAAAAGAGCTCTTCTTCAGCATAAACCATGAACTACATATAATTCGATGCCTTCTTCTCTGTCTTCTCTTGATTCTCCTTTCCTCTGTGTCCACAGCATAGTAGCCATTCTCTCTCTCCCCGCCCACTCAAAGTCAATTGGCTTTCTAAAACCCTTCCTTGTGCTTACTTCATGACCACTTACAGATTGCACTGTTAAAGAAACATATTCATAATATATACTTAATCATAATAAATACTTCACTGAACTGCACAGTTCCTATGCTTCTGTCATTGCTCAATCTTTTTATTGTTTTTTTCCTTCCAAAGTTTTATTAATTATTTTTAGAGAGAATGGCAGGGAGGAAGGAAGAAAGGGAGAGAAACATCAGTGTATGTTTGCTTTTCACCTGCCTCCAGCTACAGACCTGGCTGGAGACCTGGCTTTCAACCAGGTTATATTCCCTGGCTGGGAATCGAACCAGTGACCTTTGGGTTTGCAGGCTGGCATCTGTCCACTGAGCCACCAGCCAGGGCCCCATTGGTCAGTCTTAAGGTAACCGGGTCCTTTATACCAAATTATGTCAATTTTAGTCCTATCACTTATTTTTCTTTGCTCAGTTCTTTCTCAGCCTCAAATCATACAAATACATATTTTGCATGTTTGGCACTTCTGACATTTGAGTTTATGTTTAATGATTTCTCACCATGATTTTCAATGTCTGACATCTTGGAACACCATCATTATCTTATTTCCTTTTCTATTTATAATGTTACTGACAAGAGTGAATCATTGCAATAGAGCCTCCTAATAGGACATTACTTGTGGCAATAAAAAATGTAAACTGCAGTTTCAAACAACCTCTAAGAGGAATCCTGAAACAGTGATCAATGATTAGGTGAACTGCATATATAATTATATACATATGAGGTCACATGAATCACTTGAATTGAAGAGGACAAAGGCAGGTAACTAGGGAGAATTAGAATGATATTTTAGAGAAATAATAAGGAGCAGGGGGAGGTGAAAGTATTACAACATTTGAGCAGGTTGAACTAAAGTACAAGAGAAATAAAACACATGCATCTAAAAAATAAAAGCAATAGTAAAGACTACTCATAATAATTACATTGTTACTGATCCACCCCAATTGAGCATATTGTTTGAGAGGTTTTGCTCCTCTTATCTGATGAGGATGGATTTGCAGTAGACATAAACTTTCATCTAAAACTCTAAATAACTAATGAATGATGACACTCCCAGATATCTCTCTTAACCTGCAGGGTTTTACACAAAAATTCTGTACATCCCTATCAAATTCTGTACATCCCTTAATGAAGAGACTATAACATAACACATTTAAAATGTGCATGTCTAAAATTTTCCTCAAAATTTTTTCTCTTTGCTTTTTCCCCAGCTTAGCTGGGGGACAAAAACAGAAATGGTTTTTTACACACCCTTCTTTCACAGTCTTCAAATCTAATCATTAAATCCCTTTGTCCCTTGCATATATCCCCTCTCCTCTCTGCCCTTGCTTCTTCCTCAATATCTTGACATTGCTTCCCTGAGTTGTCCTGAGAGCCTCTTACCATATCTCATGACCTCAAGATGTCAACAGATCCAACTCATTTTCTGCTCATCTACCAAAGCAATTGTTGTAAATTCAAATCTGATTTTGTTGTTTTCCTGGCCGTAAATCTCACCATTCATGAAAATAGCAATCTGTTCTGCAATATTCATGGTGATAATAATGCATGTAATCCATGTGCCTGGAATCCACCTCTCCAGGAATCTTTTAAAGCTACCTGTGCATTTTGTGAAATGTAGCTTCATAATGTTGTCTATAATTTTATTTAATTGCAAAACACTCAGTCATGAAGCTTTCATACACATTACCACCAAATAGATGAATAAGAGACCATGACCATTTTGTTCTTTAAATCCAATGCCCTGTTCTTTACCCTCCTTCTTTCTTATGGTAGTTATTGCTTTACCAGAAATTAGCAACTGGTAGATCCTAAGCAGGTCTGGCACCCATATATAAATTTAAAAGTATTGGGGGGCTATAATTTAAACATCATGAGATTCTAAATTAAAATGATTTCTAAGTTATTTTGAAATACTTGGAAAAATAAAAAAGTCTATACATATTTTTCCTATAAGATAATGATAATTGGGAACTGAAGGACCCCTAACTCTTTCAGGCTGTCTTACTACTCTATTTATGCTCAATTTACCCAGACAGCTTAATTCTTCCAGTACATACCTTGTCTATTAAGGCATTTGTGTATTGGGTGCTAATCTACTGTGGACTACTGGGAAACATAGTACTTGCCCAGTAGGGAATAGAGAAGATTCTACTGGACGTTGTTTCTTAACTTTGTACCATTTTCTGTGTTTACAATGGTGCTTATCATATTGTGAATGTTCAATAAATGAGTTTAGCCAAATAGAATGATATATACAAAAAAAGTACTACAAAATCTTTCTAAGCTTATTGAAAGCATGCATTTGTTTCTTAGCTTGATCAAATGCCTTATCTTCCTTGTTTAATTGGTTAGTTAATCACCTACATATTTATTTTTCTCTGTTTATATCCCTACCATGTTCAGCTTTAATTGAACATTCCTGGATGGCAGAGTTCATGCATTTTAATGCCCTTTGTACCACATTGAGTGTCAAAAACACCCTGGTAGGCATCATTGCTAAATAATACCAATAAACATGTGTGGAAAATAGCTCTACATTCATTTATTTCAATAGTAACGAGGTGATTAAATATGCAGGTAACATAATAGCATTATTGGCAACAATGAATTTCCCAAAACCCTAATTTGCAGCCAACTAAAATTGAAACTCAACCAGACTATATTTATTTCTGTAATTAGAGTCAATGTAAAACCAGAGGTTTCCTGTGGCTACTAGAAGGAATTAATTTCCAGACGCAGCAGATGATAACATTAATGACTTACGCTAAGAGGGATTTGCCTGAGACTTCCAATAACTAAGCTGCAAAGGTGTGTTTCTTATACATGTTATTATCAGCAACTCTCTTTGCAGCATCAGTGACCTGCATACAACTCTAAAATTCAGAGAGCAGAGACGGTTCAGTAGCTTGGTCCCTAGAAAGGTATTGGAAATCTTCCCAGTGTGTGAGCCCTGAGTAAGCTGGAAGCAGTATAGTGATAATTAATAAAGTGCCTGACTGGATAATTGTAGGAACTATAAAAGGTACTAAAGCATCGTTACTGGAGGTACAGATGTACACCTGTGAACGTGTGAAGTTAATTTGTGTGAAGAATGTTACATGAGAGTGGATGGGGACTAGGGGGGTGAGCTTTTCTTTAAATAATTCAGACTTCAAACCAGGAAATTCTGTGGGCTGGGGGGAGACTGAGAAAGAAAGAAGTTCCTGCTGGTGAGATAATGCAGGATTTATGAAAGGAATTTCTCCTGTGTTCCTTTGTTCTGTATGTTGCCTGTGATGTTCAGAAAAGTTTCAGGACTGTGGCATCAGTTTTCTAATCCCAGTAGGACAGAATGATGGCATTGTTCTCTTAGATGATTTTAGATAACAGTAAACCTCTCTTCATTGCTATAGTATGTTGAGAGAAATGGCCTTGAGTTCTCAATGTTACACTAAATTCCCCACAAGCTAATGTCTATCAAGTTTCAATATGCAATATATAATAAGTTAATGAGAAAAAGGGAGAATAAGAATGAGGATGCCTACCTCACAACGTTGGCATGAGGAGCACTAAGGATTATTGAGAACTATAAAAATCTAAGCAATTTATAGAGCTCTTGATAGATGACAGGTCAATGGTAGCTTCATTGTTGTTGCTTTTGTCATTTTTGTTGTTACTGAAATGGATTTTTTAAAAACATTTTTAAATTTATATGAATTATTGCCTGTGATTATTCTGTCCTTATAAAGTGCGTTATGCATAGGCTATATAAGATGGATGTGCAGAGCGTAGCAAAAGTAGGTTTATAGTTGTTGGCATGGAAATAATATAATAATAAATAATAACACAAAAATAAACTCTGTTTTGCATAGTGACAACTGTAAACCTACTTTTGCCCCACTCTGTATACAGGCAAAATCTCTAAATTTTAGCACTGCCATATAAAAGTAATTTCTTCCAGACCACTGTACTTGTTACCAAACAACATTTGGGGTCTTGCTGCATGCCTTCATCCTCTTGGCAAAATTCCAGAAGCAAAGGTTTGGTGGCAAAGAAGAGGAGTCTTTATTCAAAAGTTTCACAATTTTTGAATAACAGCTTTCCACATGCATTAGTCACCTACCCCTATTAATTAGGGCTAAACTCTTTAACACCTGAGATCTCCTATTGTTTCCCCCTGATTGTAGTTACCTTATTTCTAAATTGGTTAGTTTACAAACTAAAACAACATGAGGTACAAAAACTAAACAATTTTTGAAGAATGGCAGGCTTCTGCCTCACATCCCATCCCCTCTAGAACACCCAAAGAATAACCCTGCCACCCTTTGCCAGGCCAGCCTGATCCTAGGCTGTCCCCAGAGTTCCTTCCCACCCCAAAAACCATCCATTGGGAAATGCAGACAGCTGCAAGAAAAATAATCCAGGTATCCTCAAGGAGGACAGAGCCAGCCAGCAAGCCAGAGATCTGGGAGCCAGAGAACCAGCCCTCTTTTTATTTCCAATGGCTCTGGAGGCTTCAGCTTCTGAGCCAGTCCTGTCCTAGACTGCTTCCCATTGCCTCAGCAAACTCCCACTATGGCCCCTCCTACTGCTCCCCCGGCCAGTGATCTGATCAGTTCTCTCTATACCAAACTTTCTTGCAAACCTGGCCCAGAGAGTAAACTACGTTGTTACAACCACAATTCTCTGGCCTCAACTGGATGACCTACAATTCAACTTAATTCTGATACTAACTACCCAGATTTAGTGCAGGCCACACAGATTAAGGATTCAGTTACTGTCCTCACTTCAGATAACAGCTTTAAGCTTCCAGTTAGTTCCCAGGCTAACTCCACTTCTTCCCCAGTTGGCTACAAATTCGGCAGTTTGCCACAGTCCTCCTTCAGGTTTGATTATTCACTAGAATAATTTACAGAATGTACTATGTAGTTGATCCTTGAACAACACACACGGGGAGTTAGGGGTGCCAATCCCTACACAGTGGAGAATTCTTTTATAACTTCTGACTCTACAGTAGGCCCTTTATATTAGTGGATTCAACCAACTGGGATTGAAAACAGTAATTTTGATCCCCAGTTAGGATTCTGCAGGTCAGAAACTGCAGTTGTGATGGCAAAAATACTTTTTTCCATCCTGATTGGTTAAAACTGTAGAAGTTCAACCCAGGAATTTAAGGGGTGGACTGTATTTACTGAAAAAATTTGCATGTAAGTGGACTAGCACAGTTTGAAAGGTGTTCAAGGGTTAATTGTACCTATGATAGCTGGTTTAAAAAGGGTACAAGGGAAGAGCCAGATGAAGAGGTAAATAGAGTGAATTCAGAGGGTCTCCAGCCTCCATGGAGCTGAGGTGTACCATCCTCTTCCTACACTGATACATTTAGTAACAAGAAAGTCTTCAAATCTTATCATTCAGAGTTTTAAAATCAGCATTCATTACATGCACAAGGGCGGTTAACTCCTTGGCCAAATGATTGAGCTTCATCCCTAAACTTCCCAGCCACCCTAACTTCCAGACAGGGCTGAAAGTTCTAATTCTCAAATCAGGAATTTGGGCTCCCTGGTGGCCAGCCCCCACACTGAGGCAATCCAGTCACTCTCCCTACACCCTGCACCTAAAGCCTTTTATTATCATAAACCTGGAATGATCAAAGGGGATAGGTTTTAATTAAGAAAATGCACTACTATTACTCAGGAAATTTCAAGAGCTTTGGTGTCTCTGGCCCAGAACCTGAGTGGGAAGGAAAAAAGCCTAATCTTTTTGGTATTCCATACAAACTTGCCAAATGCATATTCAAGTTTCTTATCTTCTCCATTGTGTTTTAGGCATTTTTAAGTAAGAAAACCTTGACTTCACCCATTTCTATTCTTCATGGAGAATAATCTTGTAAAACTACCTTGATTTAAGGTATATGCAATTATTACAGATGTATATCTCTGTAAAACTATATGAAGGAGGTTGCCTAAAATTCATATATACTTTATTTACTTTGTATTTTGTAAGCTTTTGATACATCAACCCAATTTGCTTGCCTTCTCCTTAGATAGGAAGTTAAATATAATCTTTATTGCAAGTAAAATTATTTTTCCACTTTCAATGCATATCTCCTTCATTTTATTTTCAGTTATTTTCTAATGTCTGGCCTGTTCAATGATAAAATTATAGGTCAAAATTAATTAGGAATTACATTGTTTTACATGTATTTTATGTATATAACAATTATGTGTTTGTGTTTGAACCTGTTTTACTTTGAGTTTACTTTAAAGATATTGTCTTCAATATGTGTCTTCTCCAAATATAAATATACAACCTTTAAGAAAAACGTAATTGTAAAATTATGACACCACAGAATATCATTATTTCTTTTCATTTTTGATGAACATGCAAATATAAAAGAATTTTGATTACTTAGGAAGTTCAATGAGATTTTGCTTTTTATTTCTTATAATGAAAATCATTAACATAGTTTTGAAGTGACATCATGTAAAAGAGATATAGTAGCAAATTTTGTTCATAATGAAATGCTGAATATAACCTCTCTATGCTTTTACATCCCTCTGTATAATCACACATGCATACATCCATGTACATATTTCATATAGGGATGAGAATGCCTATTTAACAGTGTTATGAGAATGGAGATTTTCATCCTCATATGCGTATTTATATATATAAACTGATATATATGTATAAAAAATAGTACTGGCCGCACAAACTGTTTTAGTTACGCTGACATTGGCTCAATACTTTTGGGACAGATCTTCATGTGTACATATATATAAACACGCACACATACACACAAATGTACATTAATCTCTCTGTTGTTAAGCCTTTAAAGATAATTGTATCGTTTTGTTTTCAGGTAACCTTCAAAGCATCAAGACATTCAGTTTCACCAGATTTGAAATATGTTCTTCTGGCATATGATGTCAAACAGGTAAAGAAGTTATCTTCTTTGTAAAACTTTTCTTTGTGATGAATTCAAGGGGAAGTTCATATTTTTCCTTGGCTATCTACTCACCTAAAGAAAACTTGGCATATCTAATAGCTGCAGGATTCACTTATGGCCAGTATTGTGCAAGAGAAGTTTATAGGCAATGCCCTTTCTTCTACACCTAGCTAGCAAACACATGGGGCAATCTGTCAGACATGGTGCTGGTGCAAGTCCATTTCTTTCAGAGGGGAATGTTTTAGGCTACCAAATTTGGCAAATGGGGGATCTGACACTTTTAGGATAGCTTTACTTTATATTTGAATATAGATTTTCTTAATGGCTGGCCCCTGAATAACAGTGGATAGTGGGAAGATACTGTGAAAATATTTATTTAGGTTATAATGAATGAGTTCTTGGGTGGTATTTAAGTGTAAGCCTCATGGTTATAGAAAATTCTGAAAGAAGGACAAGCCAAGAAATTAATTCTGGACAAATAAAATGTTCTAATTGTAAATAGGGTTTCATTATTCCATGTCAGCTGTACAGTACAATTAGAGCAGGATGTATGATTGTTGAGTATTTTGTACTTATATATAATTCACACTGTTAAAAAGCAAAGTGTTGAAAAACCAAATCACCAGATTCGTTTCTGTGGAAAATGATTGAAATCATTCAGGAAAGTTTTATGTGCTTTAGGAGGGACAATAAAAATTTATAGACTTAAGGCAGAAAGCCTCGTGTAATGCATTGAAAGGTTTTAAGCACATGAAATTTCACAGTTTGAAGGACCTTCCATTTAATGGCTTTAGCCATTTGGAATACATATGTGCTGTGTTTTTAGATGAGTTGTTTACGTTCTCTATTTAAAAAAAAAATTAATTTACACTGAAAAATGTCAGGGAGATAGCAAAGACGTTTTTTTTAAATAACATATCTTGGCCCTTTATATCAACATTTGCTGTATTATCTTCTTTTTAATGATATTTTAAAAACCACACATAATGGTAAGTAAAATACTTGACTATTATAGACAAAAATACTAAAACATTCCCAATGTTTAAAAATAATATTTATCTAAAAAATTCTAACTTAAAATGATTGCTATATTAAACTGATAATAAGCATTTTTTAAAAATCAAGTCTTGGTAGCTACAGTAATTAAGGCTAAATGGAACTGACAGAAGGCTAGACACATAAATCAATACAATATAATAATGAATCCAGAAATAGTTCCATACAGATATGCCTAGCTGACTTTTAACAAATGTGTGAAAGCAATTTAATGGAGGGAAGATAGTCTTTTCAACAAATGGTTGTGGGACAAATTGAATTTCCACAGGCAAAACAAAAACACAACAATGTATTGACCTAAATCTTACACTATGTAAAAACTCAAAATGAGTTATGGATTTAAATGTAGAAATGTAAATCTATAAAACTTTTAGAAAAAAAGCAAAAAGTCTTTGGGATCTATGGCTATGAAAATAATTCTTACACTATATCACATTAATAGTGTACACAAGGAAAAAGTATTGTTCTGTGAAAAGCCCTCTTATGAAAAATTAAAATATAAGGTATAGAGTGGGAAAAAATATTTACAATGCAGATATTCAACAAAAGTCTAATATCTAGAATATATCAATACTCAAATTCAAGAGTTACCAGAAAATCTGAAAATGGACATATAGAAGACATTTCATTGAAGACATACAGATGGCAAATAACACAAAATATGGTTAATATCATTAGCCAGTAAATAAATACAACTTAAAACAATAAAGAATGTCACTACACATATCAGAATGGCTAAAATGAAAACAAAATATGACTACATCAAATGATGGTAAGCACACAGGAAAACTGGCTCACCCATACATTGCTGCAGGACTGTATAATGGAGGGCTATTCTGGAATATAACCTATAAATTTAGGTTAACTTTGGATATTTGGGCTAAATAGGTCAGGGTTATATGAGAATACACTTAATACCAAAAATGTAAATTATCACCATATAATGTATTAGAGAAAATCTTAATATTATCTCCTCTTCCCTGTTTTTTTTTTATTTTTATTTTTTGGTTTAACTTCAGCAAAAATAGTTTATGACACATAGGTCCTGGAATATCTTAAGAAGAAAAAATGATCAAACTATCATAATCGTATTCCACTTTATTTCTTGCTTATATAATTTATTCATTATCTGTCAGGTATAAATGACTGGCATAGGCATTATGCAAGTTGGTTTGTATGAATATGGGGTGAGCTGACTGAATCACCTTATAGGAAACATACAATCCGGTAGAAGTCATATGACCAAACATATCTACCCCATACAATAAGATCATATTGGAGGGGGAAGCATATGCTAGACTTTGAGGATCAAAGAAATACAGGTTAATGAAAAACACTTCAGATGGGCAGACAACATGGAACTTCATGGAAGCAGCATTAAGTCTTTGAGGGGTTGCAGTCAATTCAGAGTTGCCTGCAAGGTTGACAATTTGGAGAGGGACGAAACAAGCCTATAAAACTTGTTAAGGCCAAATTATAGAGGAACTTGAATCTCATTCTATTCTATACAGTTTATATTGAGTTAACAATGCAGGGTTATTGATGATTTTAGAGTAATTAAATGTCATGTTTGTCATGTGTGAGGGGGGTGTGGGTGTGTAATTGCATGCACGTATGTATAATGCTTATTAACAAGAATGAAAAAAAAACTTACACGTAATCCAACTATCCAGACACATCCTCTGAAATTAGTTTGTTTTATTCTTTTTATCCTCTTTATACTGTACATTAAAAAAAAAAAAAAAATAGAGAAAGAAATAGGAGTTTACATATGAGGCCTGTCCTAAAAGTATCAAGCCTATGTCAATATAGTTAAAACAGTTTGTGTGACTGATACTTTTGGGACAGACCTTGTATACTAAGCATTGTTTTAAGTAGATGATATCATCCTGGTTTCAGTCAGAAGAAAAGTCAATCTCCTTACAAACTGAAAAATGAAGGATCAGACAGCTTTAGAAATTTAACCAAGGTTTTTCAAGTAGAAAAAAAATAGCTGCACCCTAGCAAATTGGCTGTGTATAATGATTTGTCTTGATCTTCATTACAAGGCAAATGAGTTGAACTAGAAATCTAAAAAAAAAAAAAAAAAAAAAAAAAAGTGCTGATTCCAACTTGCAAATACTCTACTGGTCTTTATAAATGTTTAAACCTGGCTGCCTGTGCTGAAATGCCTTAGTAGTGGGAGAGAATCCCTCTGATCAATTCTGATCAATTCTTTTGTGCTCAGGCTCCTTCCCACAATTGAACTACTTGTTTGACCCTTGCGGAAATTTCAGTCAGTGACTCCTTACATAGAATCAGCCTCGAGAGCAAAGCAAACAGAAGCCTTTAGGTAGATGCCTACATTCTCTCACCTGCACCCGTGTGTAAAGGATGGAGGAAGTATGAATGAAGAGCCCCAGAGAGAAAGACAAGTACTATATGATGTCACTTATCTGTGAATTTTAAAAAGCAAAATTTGTAAAAAGAGAATTAAGCAGTGGTTACCAGAGTATGGCTGGTGAAGGCACAGGACAGATTTTTTTTTAGGGTTCAAAGCTATAACAAGTAGTAAATAAGCCCTAGAGATATAATTATAATATAGTGAATTTAGATAACAATATTATATTATACTTGTCTAACTTACTATGAGGCTAGAACTTAATTATTCCAATTACTTTAAAGAAAGAATAATTATATAACATGGGAGAGGAGCTAATTATCCTTACAATGGAAATCGCATTACAATATATAAATGTATCACATTAACAAGTTGTACACCTTAAATTTACACAATGTTATGTGCCAATATATTTCAGTCATAAAAAAAAAATTCTGGGTATGCAGGGATAAAATGCTTACATTATGTCTTGACTGAGAGAATACAGCAGCTGCTGACAGGTTTCCCTTCAATCTGTGTTTTAGCTTATGTTTTCAGACTTATGCTAAACCAATCTTTAGAAAAAGAAATCTGATTGCCATTAGCTGTTTAAATCTTCCCAAGGCTTTTGAGATTAAGGACCAGGAGTCTTAACACAACCTACAAGGCCCTGACTGTCCTTCCAACCTCCCACCCCATAACTCCCCAATACTTTCAGCACATTGGGGGTTTCCTACAATCTCTTAAAGCACCATGGGCTTCACTGCTTTTCTGCCAGAACTAACTCTTGCCCCACCTTCTCTCCTTCATATTGTTCTTATTCTTTACATGCCAGCTTAATCATACTTTTTCTTGAACATAAGAGCTGTTCCAGACTTTTCTGACTCTGTCAAACCCCCTCTCCTAAGTTTCAAGGTGCTCTCTATACCCTTGTAAAACATCTCTCTGTAATTATGTTCAGCACAATGCCCAGTACAGAGTTGCTGAAGACAACCACCACCAAAACACCTTAATATTTGAACTAACAAACCAGAACCTCTAGCAAACTTTTTGTGAAGTGCCAGGTGAAAGTAAGTGGCACTTCTCTGTGCTTCCTGGCACCTGGTTCATATTTACATCTTAGTATTTCTGTCATTATATTGCACATATACATTTATTAGTACATCCCCTTGCCTGAACTGTTAAAAAGCCCTTAAAGTTAAAAACTTTTCTTCATTCATATTAATTCCCGTAAAGTTTTCTATAGCAAATGGGACACAGTAAACATAGTTTATAGAACTAAAGCATTGATTTTCAAACTTGGCTACACATGAGAATCACCTGGAGAGTTTTGTCAGCAATTCCACTTCTGGGAATATATCCAAAAAAAGACCCTGAAACACTAATTTGAAAGAAATAAGCAACTCTGTGTTCATTGCAGCATTATTTGCAATCACCAAGATTTGGAAGTGGCCCAACTGTCCTCCATAGATGAGTAGATAAAACAACTATGTTACATTTACACAATGGAATACTACTCGGCCATAAAAAAGAAATGCTATCCTTCGAGACACTGTGAACGGACCTGAAGAACATTATGCTAAGTGAAATAAGCCAGTCGGAGAAACACAGATACCATATGATTTCACTCATATGAATCTAATGAACAAACTGAACTAACAAGGAAAATAAGAGACAGACTCACAGAAAGCAGGTAGATGACAGCTACGAGGGCTGTGTTTGGGGTGGAGAGGTTAAGCAAAAAGGAAAAAGGACTCATGGACATGGATAGCAGTGTGGTGATTGTGAGGGAGGGTAGTACAAAGAGGATAAATGGTATGGTAAAAAGATAATAAAAGTAAATTTTAAAAAAATGAAAAAAATGAATGCTTAGATCCTATCCTAAAGACATCCTGATTTAATTGGTCTAAATATGGGAATTTTTACAACACCCCGGGGGATTGTAATGTGCAGCAAGGGTTGACAAACACTGGATTTAAGTGAACTGGTCAACTCTACTATTGGTAACTTTAAAGACTAGAAAAAATGCAAAGCCTAGAAATAGAAATAAAAATACCAACTTTTTCATACTGCATCTATAATTGGGCAGCATGGAACCTGGCTGCTTATTCCCATGTATACATGTAACATGAAGAATTGTCGGGGAGAAAATAGGTTTTTATTAACAAGGTTCCCAATTTGAGAGGGCTGGAAACATTCCTGCTCTGAGCCAACCTCTCCTGCAAAGCACAGAAAACCAGCCTCCCTAAGGAGATTAAAGTCCAAATCCATGTCCAGAGGTTCCCCATTATTGCTCATCTTAGCCCAGGCTGGTTCCCCAAACAAGCCTCCATCTTTCCAGCTGCAGGTTTTCTGCCTCAGATCCCAGGGTCATCACTGCCCCACAGCAGCTCTCTCTCCCAGCGCCTGGGGTGCACTGCCCAGTTACCATAGATGATCATGCAGGGGAGGTTCCATTTGTGAAGAACTTTCAACTCATGCCTCCATGACTTGCTGTCAGGGTGAGAGAGTAGGAGTAGTCCCGGACCCCAGCATCTGCCACTTTCGCTTGTTGTGGACAAAGCAAGAGAGAGGCTTCTGCTTGTCTTTGGTTTAAAAGTCCTAGGGTAAATTCCCTCCTCCAGTGGCCCCTCCCTTCACGAGGAAGGAAAGACACTTTTAATCTTCAACCTTATCTTGGGGATTTTCTCCTCACCCCCTGCCTCCTCTCAGTGATTGGGTTAGACCCCTCTGTTAAAATACCTTCCTTTAACACTCTCTGGAATTTGCAGTTTTTCAAAACCCATGGATGATGTTCTTGGTTTCCTGGAACTATTTCCTGCTGGCCATTGGCAGTCCTACCTATCACTTAGGTACAGAGATCTCTAAAAAATGGGGGTTCCAGAATAGGGGGTGGCCTTCATGCAAGAGAAAAGATTGGGCATAGTCCAGGTCAGCTGGCTCTCCCTGGAAAGTAGCATGTTTAATGCCCAAAGGATGGTAATGCTGGACAAGTTGGCATTCTTGTGTACCCTGTAGGTAACAACTTTGGCAAGAGAGTTAGAAGACAAAATCAAACTTTAACCACTAACTGGCAAAATTAGGGACCAGTTCTACAACTGCAGCATTAGGAAAGAAGTGACTTCCTTGGAGGAAGGTACACAAAGTGCATGACACCTGGTCAAAGCCCTTTTGCCCACTATAGTTGACTTGGGCTGAAGGATTCTGAGGTTCCCCACTTTTAACATTTCTGGCCCCTTTCTGTCTAAACCCTTAGGTCAGAAAAGGAAAACAGGTTTAAGCTAAGCTGACAGACTGCCCCATATTTCACCAACTCAACCACTCAGTTTAACCAAACTGCTGAGTCCCAGGAGGCAGCAATGAAAGTAGACTTCTAAAGTGAGGCCTATACGTTGTAAACAATCACCCAGGTAAATTAAATCATAAGTACATGCCCCATGAAAACACGAAAACAGAAGTGAAAACACACAGGCCAGTTCACACAACAAATCATAAACCAGTCTCTGAATCCACAAAACTGTCTTTTGAGAAGATATCCAGTTGCAAGGCCTTTTCTGGAATGACATTAAACAGTTGACAAATTCTTCCTGTAAAATGAACATCTCTGATGTTGTCACAAACCCAGTTCAATGTCCAAGTGACCATGGACATGGACAAGTGGGATTAAGTTTGGGGTGGGGGGAATGGGTGGGTGGGGAAGGGGAGAGAAGGGGGAGGAAATGGGATGAGTGCAATACAACAATAAAATTAAATTTAAAAAATTGTCCAAGTGAAAACAAATTTGAAGACAGCTGTATTAGAGTCTAACGTCCACCACTGAGCATTGTGTTTTTCCTTGAAACCCAATTTTTTTCCTTAAGATCACCTTTGTTGTCCTCAAAAGAGACTGCATTAAGTCCAGTTTTAACTTTTGCCCATTTATTTGCATACACACACAAAATCAACAATTAATCACATAGGCTTTTTAAATCTCCTTTGCTGGAACTCACGTAAGGAACCTTTAGACTGACCTTTATTCCGCACTTCAGAGCACAGAATCCAAGCCCCACAATTGCCATCAGGCTTTTTCTGTAGTACCTACATTTCTCAAGTCCTAGAGGTTTCTGTCCTGCCTGAAGGTTCCTCCTAGCCATGCTTCAGAAAAAACAAAAACGAAAACAAAAAACCTTCATCCCTTCCTTGGAAAGACTGTCAGGAACCACAAGACCAAATGAGGTACCAGACCACTTCTCTAGTGGGCACTTTTTAGCTTTGAAATTCAATCTCAGTTCCTCAAGGACTTCTGGTAACAACCAGAGCCCAGTCATGGCTCCTTCAGGCATGACATTCCAACTTCTTGGCTAACAAAACCACAATGGAAACTGGTCTTTTGGGAAGAAAGTTTATGCCATCGTTTACTCTTTAAGAATGCCATGTTCATAAAGAATCAGGTAAGACAGAAAAATACAAAGCAAAAAGGAAAAATTTTGTCCTTTCAATATCCATCAAAATTTCATCTCCATGCCTTACATCTTTCATTATTTACTTTCCTACTTAGAATGAAACTTTAACAAAGTTCCAGAAACCTCAATTTCCTTCCAGAACAGAAACAAAACAAAGACAGAGTTCCAGAAGGTTGGGGGACAAGAACTAGCCTTAAAATCTTTTCTTACACCCACTGGTCCTACCAACTGGGCAAAGCCCCAGTGGTAGAGACATTCTCTCACCTACCAGTACATCCTCTGGTCTCCTAGCAGAGACATGATCTCCCACAAACCAGTCATGGGGCAGAAACATGCTCTTTCATCCCTAGCCGGACTCTGCTGGCCCCAAGTGACCTTTCCTAGGTTCCAATGGCAGAGGTATTCTCTCACCCACCAATTTCACACATGATCTGTTCTAGGTCCCAGTAGCCAAGCAACAGACACAGACAATTCTCAATGTATATAAAACAGCAAAGTTCAAGCCATGCCCCTATAAAATCAGAAAGGAAGAAAAGAAACCAAGAAAAGAATTAAGCAAAGAAAAAATACTGTTCCCAAGAGCTGAAGTTTCCTTTCCTTCCAAATTTAAAACTTTTTCAACCTTCCATACTTATTCTATTTTATTGATTCATATTGAGCTACAACTTACTTTCAATCCTTGTTCTTTTCAGCAATGGGAAGGACCATACTCAAACTCAGTATTTGGCAGCTTAAAGTCCCTAAGTCTTCAGTGACATCATGCAACTTACTGAAACCTAGACTTTGTGCAATGACCTGAATGCCTGTACATGTGGGATCTCATCCCACTTCCCTAATCATAGGCGATACAGTTCCAACTCCATAATGGCATTGCATTTTAGGGAGTCATACATGGGCCATCTTTCCCCTTAGTCCAAAATATGCACAGGCCAAACAGTATTGCAGTAGAAATCCAATTTCGCCTTACACATTGGAGAACAGCTATACCTCCTCCAGTCCACTAAAATTTTACCCAGAGGGCTTTCTTCATGAGCCAACACAGGATAAACCTTACTGCACCAAATATTTGACCAATGGTAGCACACAAGCAACACTTAAACCCACAAGTTCATATCCCAAGTAAGTTTTGGGGTCTCATTCTCTGCCAACTTATGCAATGGCCTATGGTCCCCAAACTGTGGATCCTTGGAACTCTGGTGGTCTCTCCCCAATCCTAGCCACAAGGCTTTCCTGGGACCTGTGTGTGGGGCTGGAGGATAAACCAGGGACCTCTGCACAGTGGCCTCTAAAAGCTTGGATGATCCTCACCCACTCCTAGAGTCTTTCCCAGACCCATTTCCTCAAGTAGCCTCCTTGAGCTCTGACAGTTCTCTCTCACAACCCTGTCCATAGCTACCAAAGTGGTCCCCTTCCGACACTGGTTCAGCTTAACTGGCCACCATCCAACTGGAATGCACAGATGATCCCTCTTGAATTTGTGGCCCTAAGAACAAAAGCTGTCCCTATCAAAAGCCAGGTATGCAGAGAACCTGACTGGTGTGGTGCCCACATGGTGCATAGTTCAAATGGTGTATGTAGCCCATCATGCTTCCTGGAACCAAAATGGCCCAATGCCCACATGATTCATCCCACATGGTGGAGCACTTATGTGGCACATGGGAGATAGTGCTATGCTCATGTGACTCATCCTGCAAGATGGAGCACTTGCATGATCTACCCAAAGTGGTGGACACCCATGTGTCAGTGTCCAATCCCCAGCATGCATACAAGGTTGGCTCTCACAGCCTTGGGGTACCTTCCCTCCCCTAATTTGTTTCCTTCCACCATTCTGGCACCCTGGTGACAGGGACCTTCAGTGGAGTGCATATTATTCCCCAAGATTGGGAAGTCCTCATAACTACACTCTTGGGTCCATCTGCTACTAGTTGCTTGTCTGCCTTGGGCAATCTCCCTGCTCCGGCAGGCCTTCCCTTTGCAGGAGGGCAAGTGGCTTTTAACCTTCAGTCCCAAATTGGGGTTTTTCCCCCTGCCTGCTCCTGGCAATTTGGCCTGCCCCCCCCACCCTGTTACACACTTATTTTGTGACAAAGTCTTTCTTGTACCCTCTTATTCTTTACAATTTATCTTTATAATAGATATTATTCTTATTTTTTGTGGAAGTACAAAGGATATTCCCAAACTTACTTAATATGACTCAGTATCAAAATTATTTTTTTGGAACAGCATTTCTTAATCTTTGTTTCTAGAGTAGCAGTGTCAGGGTCACCCGGCAATTGTTGACAGTGCAAATACTTAGACCCTGCCCAGAACCACTGAAACAGAAACTCTGAGGTTGGCCTACAGTTGGTGATTTAATAAGCCCTTCAGGTGATTACGATGAATTCTTAAGATACAAAATCACCAGTTTAGAGGGTCCAATTTATTAAAATCCAGAGTGTCCTACTAAGAAAAAACCTAGGTAGCCAGAACTAAATTAACTTTGTACAGGATAATGATTTAGAAAATAATACCATTTAAGGCAAATTATATATAAATATATATAAAAAATATATATATATAAAATATATAAAAATATATATATATATTGTATATATATATATATATATATTTTGTTAGTATTCCAAAATAATTTGATCTGGGGTTTATTGCTTCTTTCTGGACTTGGACACTGGTTTGGCCTCATTTGCCCTTGAAGTCTGATGCTCAATCTGTCACATTATATGTGGCCTAGTGAGTAGTGCATGGAATTTGGGATATGTGAGTGTACAGTTAAGCTGTTCATACTAAATTTATGGTTGAAGTGTTAACATGCATACAAATAAATACACATATTATGATGATAGCCTTATGAATATTTAAAAACCAAACAGATCCCTATGACCATCACCCAGCTGAAGAAGCAGAAAACAGTGACTATTTTTTTGCAGTCACTATCCATTACAAGGGCTAACACATTGTTCAAGCTTTTAACAGCTTAGATTAGTTTTGTCTGTGTATGTACTTTTGATAGATACATAAAAAGATGGAGTCATACAGTATGTATTTTTATGTCCTCTTTCATTCAACATAAGTTTGTGAAATATATCCACATTGTTCAATAGTTGGATATCACTTCTTGGTCTTTTGGCTAAGAGCAAATGTAGTATCTGTTCTTACCAGTTCAATAGTTGGATAGTTCCTTACTCACTTACCTACTATAAGGTATTCTACCTGTATCATAATTTATCCATTATACCACTGATTGGGCTGTAAAAACAAATATGTATTTATATGTATAACATATTTTGGCTTTGAATTAGTTCTTTAATTCTCCCTTTTCTATCTATTACCCTATTTCTCCTTTGGCAACTATTTTAAAAAGGGACCATAGTAGAGGGAACAAAACTTTGTTGAATATTCAAATCATACCTTTTATGTGGAAAATGTGTTTGTCAAGTTAAACTTGCTCTATTGCAATTGATACCATTTTTGCAGAAGTAAGAAAATTAGAAATGCTAACCAAGGTAAGGGTCCCATTTCACAGCTGCAGAGTTGAGACACAATCCCTTTTCTCTAGTGCCAAACCCCAAGTCTTTTATCATATTGTCATTTGGAAACAGCTTTTACATGCCTTTATAGATTTATTCTGTACTTTGGTATATTTATTTTTTCACTAATTTCAAATAATATCAACTGTATTCTAATTCACTGCAAAACAAATGGAATTTGTATTATTATTTGCAACACTCAGGTAGCATTTATTATACTTCTCCAGACTTGGTTATGCATTTTATTTTTATTTTTGCTTCTAAGAGGTTGTTTCTCAATAGTAGCCAACTAAATTATTGTAAAATACATGGCAATAAAATTTTAAAGATTTTTGAAGAAAATTTTATATTTCAAATATGAGAAAATTAGATATTATGAATCTTGATTATCAGAATATTTGTATATTTGTGGTTGAGAATTGTAATCTAGTATACTACAGTTTCCATGTCAGAGAAAGTCATGTTTCTGTTATTCTGAGTTATGTTAAATCATAAATAGTATTTGCTATTTAAATCCAGTTTACTTTATATATTATCCCAATATGTTTGAAGTTATTAGTCCATTTGAAGTATTTAACAATTGCATTTTAAGCCATCCTTGAAAAGTCAATTGTGTTTTCTATATACATTTCTTCGTTAAAGATAAAAAAGCAGAAACAAGTATTTAGAAACTCTTTAAATAATGCTTGTTTATAATTTTAAAAATTATTTGGATTAGCAATACACATTAAATAAAGTAAGGAATAGTTTAACCATTTATTTTAGATTGTCAGCTTCCTTATTATGTCTTATGTTTGGGGTCAGACACTTTAATTAAACTGTTGTTTTGGCATAATGGGACATAAATCTTCATGAGAATAATCTCTTCCTGAATAGAAAAGTAGGAACTGAATGAACTTTTTAAACAGTGTGTAACTGAAGGAACAAATCAATTATATGTGTGCTAGAGTTGCAGTATTGGTGGTGTTTGTCCTCCGGAGCTGTGTTCTTATATTCTCTTGAGTTGGATGCATTTATTTCAGATTATGTTCCTACTAATCTGTAGCTCAGAAGACAAGCCCCTCTTTATGATATCTATTTTATCTAAGAAGTAATCATGGTAAATGAATCCTGAATGCACTACTGCCTGAAAATGTAACTCTTCTCTAGTGAATTATCTAATTAAAGTCTGGGTCTTAATACCTCAGTTAGCACTTTACAATTACAAACACATATTTAATAAGTCTGTGGGCGGAGATGATCTGGTCATGGGATTGCCTAAGCATACACATGGGTACACTAATATTTAAAATAATCCTATTAATAACAATCTCAGGGAAAGTACTACATAGCAAAGGGACTGTGTTCAAATATATGGGACTTGAAGTTGACTGCGAGAGCCTCCTGCCTTCCAGGGACCATAAAATGTACTTCCTATGTTCTATGTAACAGCTTCTAAACTGCCTTCCTAGTTAACTTCCTTATCACTAAAGAGGTGTAAGAAAGCATTAAAAAGATATTCATATTAATTTTGAAATTTTTTCTTTAAGCATAAAAATCATAGGAGGAAAAGAGAATGAACGAAGAAAACAAATTTCAGAAGACAGTATTTACAACTTTCCCTTTATAGAGTAGCTATTAATATATTTCTCAGTTTATCACTATTTCACACACATGACATTTATTTTCTTTTGATTTTAATAATATGTTTATTATAGAAAATTGGAAAATGCTGAAAAATATGAAGATAACTATAGTGCTTGTATTTATCTTTAGAAGAAAACCACTGTTAATATATTGAATTATCTTATTCAAGTCTTGTTTATGTCAGAAGTATGTATATATTTCCATTTATAGACAAAATCATTAGAGGACTTGCAGAATCACTGTATTAGCAAAATACCCCATCGTAAGTGTTAAGGCCTTGTTCTGGTAACCTAATACTATATACTTATTTAAAAACTTAGTGGAACATAAGAGTAACATCATCATGGATCCTGTGTCAGGCATTCTGAAAGGACTCAGATGTACAGTTGCCACCTGTGGTCTCCTGCATGACTTCTCCCAGGTGTCCATTGGGGCTGCAGCCATTTAAGGCTTGATGGAGCTAGACTATCTCCTTCCTAGGTGGCTCACTCGTAATTCTGGCTGGTGACTGACAGCTTCAATTTTTCTTCAGATGGGCTCTCCACGGGGCTGTTGATGTCCTCGTGACACAGCAGCTGAATTCTCCTAGAGTGGATAGAGTGGATGATACAAGGAAGCAGGAGGAGTCTGCAATGCCTTTTTGACCCAGGCTTGGGACTCATAACTCTTCACTGCCATTATGCTCTTCTAATCACACAGGGGCAGCTATAATTCCAGGTGGGAGGGGAGTACATACATTAGGCCACAAAAACCAGATGAGAGTCGTTGGCTGCCGCAGACTCTTGAGATGAAGGAATTGAATTGCACGAAGCTGTTGGGCATCATGAAAACATGGTAGTAAGTGATTACATGCTGAGTGTTGGTGAAATTAGGTAGTTTTAAAGCTATCTAACTAGTAGTCAGTGATTAATTAAATGAATATTATGTCTGAGAGCACCTATCTCAATTATCATAAGTTGTATTATTTTCATAGTCCTTTCCTGTTCAATATAACTAAACCCATTTTAAGTAAATAAATAAATAGATAAATAAATATAAAAGTTTTGAATGAGCAAGCTTGGATTGAGAGATAAATTGGTAGACTACAGAATCAAAATTACAGACAATCTGGAGATAGGAATGCTGGCCCAGGTCAACATATGTGTTTTACTAAAAAAGAAAAAAATGTGGTTCTTAGGATAGTCACTGCTGTCAACTTAGGTATTTTATTAACCATAAACCCAGCGTAAACTTAAACTGTCACATGGGCTTTAAAAACACAAATGTTTTCAGGCCAACTTAATAAAATTAAACTATCTAGAACTGTGCTATCTAGAACTGTTCTATCAGGATTCAGAAGGAAACCAACCAGACACTGGGGAAGCGCAGGAGTACGATCCTTATTCACGTGCGGTCCCAGAGGAGAAGCTGCTCTCCAAATTCTGGGCCCCGAGCTAAGGCAAAAAACAACTTTTATAGTTGAAGTTTCACTCCCTGGCCTTGCAAGGTTACAGAAGCAGACACAGAAATTAAAGCTAGTTTTTCAGCGCCTTTCTTATCACTCAAGCTGGCTACAGCTGGCTCCTGTCCAGGAGCCAAGGCCATCACACTCAAGCTGCTTGCTGCCCAAGAGCCAAGGCCATTAACCCTTTACAGCCCCCTTTACAGGCCGTTAAGGGGGGCTTCCTTACATCCCCTGTTACACTGTAACTACTGGCCACATATGGCTATTGAACACCTGAAGTATGGTTAATTTACATTGAGTTATTCTGTAAGTGTAAATATACATACTCCAGATTTTGAAGGCTTAGTAAAACAACCTTAAAATATTAAAAATTAATCATATTTATATGTATTTGTACAGATTCTTTAAGTAAAATATATTAATAGTTCATTTCACCTGTTTTTATTTTTATTACTATACCTACAAGATTAAACCTACATTTGTAGGGCCAACCTTATATTTTTGTTGCTGGTGCTGTGCTAGAACACTGGGGATAAATATCTGGCACTCCCAATGGCAACACCTGACTGAGATCTTGTACCCAACTGGAGTCTTGTATAGAAGACAAGTATAGTTCTCAAATATCTAGAAGTGATAACAAGCAATTAGCTATGCAGTTGTGGGGAAAGAAAACTTGGAAAAATATAGGGAAAATGGTAGATATGGTGAATATTGAAGAGCTAATAGAAATTAGATGTATTTCTCAAAGTAAAACTTAGGCCAATGATAATAAATGGCATCAGAAAGTCAGATTTTGGTTCAGCATCAAGAAGGCCTCCCTAACAATTGTTCATTAAGTCAGAGGCCAGTGTGAAATGCTCATAGCATCTACTTTCTTTAGAAATTTCCAAAAGGTAACAGATAACTGTTCATTACAGGAATTATGTTGGGATAAATTAAATTTCAAAGCCTTTCATTAATTCAAGAAAGATAATAGTTTTCCTTCTGAAATATATCACAGTGTAAACACAGGAAGGAAGAGATGTATGACTCGCCAATGAATATGTCAAGTTTGAAATCTTGCACAATGCATATACAGTCCCTGACTATTCTTGCTAGAGATTTCAGACAAAAAAAAGTAGGGATTGCTTTATTTAGTCATAAACATTTTCAAAAGGATAAAATGCAGGATAACTTTTCAAGAAACAATAATAATAATAATTCTTACTGAAATTGAAAACTTCAAGTAGAAACAAATAAGCAAACATAACATGCACACATAAAAAGAAATTTAAAAATAGTGCTTTCTGATTACACCAGAAATAATGAATGCTTTCTAATTGGCATTTACATTAATCAACTTATAAGTGTTTTAATGTTGCCTGTTTTAGAAAAAAAAAAAAAAAACAGTAAAATCTTGTGTGTTAGTAATTCATCAGGCTAAAGATAGTTCCTGGTGTAAGGGCCCTGTTAATTAGCCAAATGAAAAGGATTTTAGCATTTCTAAAGAAAGAGGGAGTAGACAATGTAACTATAATAATAAGCCACATGTCCTGTATGGTGTGTCTCAGTGGGTTGCAGGCCAGTTCCCCAGTTAGGGGTGTGTGAGAGACAACCACACCCCGATTTTTCTCTCCCTCTCTTTCTCCCTCCCTATAAAAATAAAAATAAGTAAAATCTTTTTTTTTCTTTTTTAAAAAAGCATAGTTTATTTATTTTTTTTAGAAGAAGACTTTTGGTCTCTATTTTTCTTAACTATATTTTTATTGTTGACACTATATCTGTAGTAGTGAATTTTTAATTTTTTTTCTCAGTTATTGGTTTTAGAGACAGAAAAGGACAGAAACATTGATTTGTTACTCCACTTATATATCCATTCATTGGTTAACTCTTGTATTAGCCCTACCAGGTATTGGACCTGCAGCCTTGGCCTATTGGGGTGATGCTCTAACCAACAGCTAGCTACCTGGCCAGGCTGAAGCTATGACTCTGTATTTAGGCTTTAGCCAGAAAATGAGCGAAGCTTATGGTAAAAACAAAAATGAAAACAAAAACAAAAACTGAGATTTCACTTAAAAGCTGAATTTTTGTTTATGTGAGATTTAATCTAGTATATCTGAAATGTAATGGAATATTGCACAATTTTACTTAGTTTTATTTATTTTTTAGAAGCTTATGGTAAAAACAAAAATGAAAACAAAAACTGAGATTTCACTTTTAAAAATGAGATTTAATCTAGTATATCTGAAATGTAATGGAATATTGCACAATTTTACTTAGTTTTATTTATTTTTTATTTATTTATACTTATGTTTACTTTAAATTTTTACAGTTTTCTGCCCTTGTGCCTTTGAGGTCATTTAATACCCTGGAAGTTAATCTAGGTGGCATCCCAACACCAAGAAGCATGCAGATGCACACTATTGTCATTGTTTTCCATTAGAAGAACAATTGAAGGAGGTGGGCGACAGATCTTCACCACTTGAAGAAAGACCAAACTCTCATTTTTTTAAATTATTTTTTATTTACTTTTAAAATTACGGTTGATAATATTATTTTGTATTAGTTTTGGGTGTACATCACAGTGGTTAGGCAATCATGTAATTTACAAAGTGTTCCCACAGGTAGGACAATGACACCTCAGTCCCCTTCAAAGAAGTTACCTTGGGGCTTCACACAGTTCTCCCAATTGTCATCAGCTGCCTTGCTGTATTTTCCTGAATCTCATCAATGGCCTGAAATCCCTTCCTTTTCAAAGGTGATTTTAGTTTTTAAAAAAGCTAGAAGTCATCAGGTGCCTAATCTGTGCTATAGAGGGGCTGATTCACTTGGGTGGTTTGATGTTTTGTCAAAAAACTTCATGATGCATTAGTATGTTGTCATGATAAAGCTGCCAGTCACCAGTTGTCCATAGTTGTGGTCTTCTGATTTATCCAAATAGTTTCTGCAGTGGAATATCCAAGCATAATGCAAAATTTGATGCAGATTCATTGCTCTACTTGCTCAGTCATTTTGAATGTGACAGCCACACAGTACACATGCTCACTCAATGGCATCCACTGCCCTAGCTAAATAGGGTAGTGAAATTGTCATTGATCATGCATGCACATTCCAGTGCGCTCTCCTGGGCTGCCAGGTTACATTGATGTCACACAGACTGCTCTTGTTATATTAACAATGGTTGCTTTTTCTGAGCAGACCTTTTATATATCATCCTTGCTTCTTTTTAACCTTTCAATATCCTGTATCAAAATAAGAATATGTTATCATACTTTGCAGAGATGCTAAAAAAAGCTAGTATATTTATGTGAAATTCGATCTTCATAAAAGAGATAAATTAAATAATTGAGATTCTTCATCTATAATTTTTCACCTGAAATTAGTTTTTGCATCTATAATTATGCCCTTAAATTTATGAAGTGTTTGATTGATCATGATTTTAATCACTTTAGTTTCTGAATAGAAAAAACATACGTACAATATTTCAAATACAAAAAAATTAATAATTTTTATATAGAGGTATTACTTTGACATTATCACTTTTCTTTATATATGGAGTTCAGAAACAATCTTTTTATTTTGTTTTTGCAATTTTATTTTACCCAATATGTATGACTATCATATATAATAATACATGCTGGGAGAAGGGCATTTTATTAATAACTTAAAAATCTTTATTTGTAGATTAAGTAATACCTTGAGACTAAAATAGTGGGATGCATGCTCACTTATTCTCCCTCATAATTGACAAAAGTATTTTTGCATTTATAGGTGTAATACAAAATACAATTATGTTGCAAAAGATAATGTGAAAGAGCAATTTTTCTAAATAATGAATGATGTTGATAGTCACAATGTTAAAAACAACACAAATTTAAAATCTACTAATTGCCTTTGTGGATTAGATCTGTAGGTATTATTCATCTGTAGAATAAGTTGAGGTCTTTGTTTTCAGGAAAATGCTCCAAATTCCTGTACAATATCTCAAAATATAGAATTCTTTATCCTGTTATTACACATTTAGGTTATTTCAGATGTTCCCCTATACAATAATGTCATGATGAACATCATTGCACTTAAAACTATTTCCACATTTCTGATAAATCACTATGTCAAATTATATTAATTGTTAAAAGTTACATGCAATTCCCAGACAGGACAACATAACTAGGTTGCAAGCCAGGTCTCCAGCCAGGTCCATAGCTGGATGCAGGTGAAAGGCAACCATACATTGATGTTTCTCTCCCTCTCTTCCTCTCTCCTTTCCCCTCTCTCTGAAAAATAATAAATAAAATCTTTTAAATATATATATATATAAAATAAAATAAAAATAAAAACATTAAAAAAAGTTACTGAGACATATTATTGTATTTGTTTCCAAGAATTCATCTCAAGTAATACTTCCTGCAACTCTGTATTACTGTGTATGTGTGTTTTTTTAACTTAACCTTTTAAGCATTATTAATTTTTGGATGAGAAAATTGAATAAAAAGTTCAAGAGATTTGATGAAGACCTTGTAGATTATAGCACAACTGGCATAAAAAAATCAAAGGTCATGATATTAATCACAATGTTAAGATAATTTTAACAGTAAAATGTATTCATTACTCATGAATTTATTCAATAACTAATCATAGAAAGCTTACTGTGTGCCCAGCATTGGTCTATTGTGCCATGGTTATAACATGAAACAAAGCAAGTGAGAAGTTATTGTCCACATTGAACTTGTGTACTGAGAGGCAGAGAATAAAGGAAATAAATAAGTATATTATACAGAATGTTAGATGGTGATAAGTGCTAGGGAGATTTTTTTTCTCTTTTGTCTTTTACTTACTTTTACTTTTAAATATACTCACAAATTTGTAATCCCCATCTGCAAGCTTCCCTCAGTGGTGAATGCTTGCATAACAACAGTGTATTATAAAAACCAGGAGTAGTGCTTTTATCAAAAATTGCCTGCACAATCAAATTTTGCCAGTTTCTATGTACACTCATTTTTGGCATGCCTTTATATATAATTCTATTTCATTTCATCACAGGTAACCAACACCACCAATGCAATTGAGATATAGGTCTATTCTGTCACCACAAAGGAAATCTCTTATGCTGGGTTTTTTTTTTTTTTTTTTTTTTTTTTTTTTTTTTTTTTTTTTTTTTTTTTTTTTTTTTTTTTTTTTTTTTTTTTTTTTTTTTTTTTTTTTTTTTTTTTTTTTTTTTTTTTTTTTTTTTTTTTTTTTTTTTTTTTTTTTTTTT